>JAQGAP010000164.1:0-56868 GCA_034697805.1 Orchesella bifasciata
CTACAAGTCCGAAGAGTGCGCAAGATCCTCAGGGATGAAGCAAAAAAGGCTAAAGCAAGAGGAGATGAAGTCACTATTAAGTGGAATAACTACAGTATCATCATAGAAGGGTCCGAACGACACTGGTCATATTTTCTCGAGCAAAACGAGCTAAACGACAACAACCAGATGGAAGTAGTACCACTATAGGAATTCGGCCGGCCCACACACATAATCAACCCTAACTTTATTTCTACGACACAATTCCCAAACAGTACAATTTCAAGCGACATGAGCGACCCCCAATCAAAACTTTCACCCTCATCTACTCAACTAAAAGTATTATTCTGGAACTGCCACGGATTTAAAAATCTTTTCGACTTAGATGAATTTGAAAAAACAATTTTATGTTCGGCCTCAATTATAGGCCTCACTGAAACATGGATCGAATACGAAATAAAAACCCTACCAAAATATCTACAAAACTATGAAATTTTATCGATACCGTCTACAAGGGATAAGAAAGCAGGGAGAAGCAAGGGAGGCATACTATTATTATATGGCAAAGACAAATTTCGGCATGCTGAGGTGCTAGACTCGTGCAATCATTGGATAATTTGCAAATTAACTGATAACAATGGCGCAATTGTCTCCGTAGCTTGCACATATATTCCCCCACAACCATCATACAACAGCCTAGTTTCGCAGATGCTCTCGAAATATATGCCTTTAACTTAAACGACAATGTAATAGTAGGCGGCGACTTTAACGCAAGAACGGCAAATACGACAACAATTCCAAACGGTCAGACTATACCCTCTCACTTTTATACAGCACGCAATTCTCTTGATGAAATTCGAAACCCACGTGGGAAATCCCTTACGAAACGGTTCTGTGAAATTGGGTTAATTCCTCTTAATGGGTGCAGCACATCAGATCCCAACGGAGACTTTACGTTCATGAGAAATGACGCTCTCTCTGTCGTTGACTATATATGGATCCCGCAACATTTTCTACCATCCTTTCGCGACTTTGCCGTAGAAGAGATTAGTGCCTCCGATCACCAACCAATTGCGGCTCTGTTTGATTGGCCCTCCTTTGCCGTCTAAAATGATTTCAAAGGGACAGGTAGCTGTTCAGGAAATAAAATACAAAAGGTGGATGCCTGAGAAAGCGGAGACATTTACTAACCAGCTTGCTGCCATTGCCACAGATATTCAAGAAGAAGACGGAGTAAATGATATATACAAAAAGCTAACTTCTGCCATTAGCAGTGCCGCCAACAAATCCAGCATGGTATATAATGGCCGACTCGGTAAAAAACTCGAAACGACCCTCCGTGGCTCGATAGTGAATGTAAACAGGCAAAGAAAGACTTACGACGTGCAAGACGAAAATGCAAAAGGCACAGATACACTGAACAACGTCGCAGGGACTGTAAAGCAGCTAAACAATTCTACGAAGCCGTTGTCGCCCAAAAGAAAGAAGTGCATCACGAACGTTTCCGTAACAATCTCGCCAAATCCGCTAACCCGAAAGACTTCTGGGGCACGATAAAACTCTTAAGGGGCTCAGCACGCAACGAATGCCCAATAGAAAAGACAAAATGGGAATCTTTCTACAGTTCAGTTCTCCCTGCCAGATCTTCGGACAGCACAACGTATTACGGCGTCGCAGACCCAAACTTGGACATTGACATATCAACCGCTGAAATACATGCAGCACTGCGGAAACTCAAGGCAAATAAGAGTTCCGGACTAGACGGCATCCGGAATGAGTTTCTCAAAAGTCTACCACAGTCATGGATCCAAGTAATCAAGTCGTTGTTTATCCGTATGCAAGCTGAAGAATGCATTCCCAAAGAACTGATAGACATAGAAGTCGTTATACTGTTCAAAAAAGGCGATTCATCGGACCCAAGAAACTATCGTGGTATTTCGCTGATTAATACAATTCTAAAGCTCTTCACAAGCATTATGCTGACACGTTTAGAAGAATGGGCTGAAATAAGCGGCGTGCTCCCCGAGTCGCAAGCAGGTTTTCGGAAAGAGCGCGGATGTACCGTTCACATTTTTACGCTAAAAGCGATCCTCCGAATTTCGAAGCGCAAGCTCAAGAAAAGGAAACTGCACCTTATTTTGTTGACTTTGCAAGGGCTTTCAACTCCATAGACCACAAGAAACTGTGGAATCGTTTGAACACGGTGGGATTTAGCGCAAAATACATCCGAATATTCAGGGATATGTACAGCAAAGCGACTATGCGCGTGAGAACGAACACTGGTCCCAGCATGCGGTTTGATGTAGCCGAAAGCGTTTTACAAGGAGAACTGACGAGCCCTATCTTCTTTGCACTTTTCATAAGTGATATAGATGATATGTTTACTGAATTACAAGCACAAGGAGTACGCGGGTTTAATATCAACCATCAAACCATTATCCATGTACTGGCTTATGCTGACGATCTCGTCATTCTTGCGGACTCCCCATCAAACTTGCAGCTAAAATTAAACCACCTGTCATTGTACAGCGACGAAAAGGGCCTAAATGTTAATGTTGCGAAGACTAAAATTCTTATATTTCACCACTGCTACCCTAAAACACCAACTACGACCACTTTTACTTATCTGTCTGAGGCTGTTGAAGTAGTAAAGGACTTTACATACCTGGGAATTAGGTTTTGTTGCTGTGGCAAGTTCCACAAGCACCTGGCTACAGTAAAGGTCAAGTGCGCAAACGCGGCGGGATGTTTAGTGTCTGTGATCCTAAGAAGTCGCACCTATGACTTCGACGTCGTTACCAGGCTCCTAGATGCACTACTGCTCTCAGTTCCTCTTTATGGAGGCGAAATATGGGGCCTTGACTACGTCGAAGATTTGGAAAGAATCCAGCTCAATTTTCTTAAACGTCGGAAGGATGAAGCATAATTTCAGACAAGAAAAGTACCTCAGCTACCCTATCTCTCTCCACAAGAAGAGAATATTTGCACAGCTCCGACTTCACCCAGACCGACTCAATATTTTGCATCTTTATGTTGACCGCAATAAAACGTCATTCAATCCCACGAAATACTGCACAATTTGCAACCAAAATGACAATGACGACTTGTTTCACATATTCTGTGGATGCAACATCCATGGAAAGCACCGCCAGGCTCTTGCAAATCTAAGCAATCCCCCAACTAGTATCTCTAGTAGACGTTTCTTCCATAAAATCTTTCAGTATAGCAATTGTGAGGACGTACATTCAATTTGTTTTTTCATCCGTAATGCCATCCGTGAACGCAGTTTCCATCCAGATATAAGCGATATATGATTTCAGCAAACCACTCCCCCAGCGATGATCTCCGTGTTTCTTCGTTACATTTATTTACATTATTTGTAATATTATTTATTATTATTATTATCATACCATTCTCTTATAAGATTTCTTGCAATTTGTGTGTGGGCTGTGGCCTTTTCTTCATGCAAATAATAAAACCCTAAAACTAAAACTAAAAAAACTAAACAGAAAAGTAAGTTCCTTTAAATACTTGTCCGTAAATTCTTGCTGATTCGTTTTTTTGCGGTTTTGACGCTTTATTTCGGTTTTAGTACTGCTTTTTTGGAATCAGTATGGCACTGTTACGCAAGTGTACTACTCCTATTATTTATGAATACAGATTTGTAGGATTTCATTGTATCATTGAAACGTAAAACAAAGTCAACTCGTTTAATAATCATTACATGGCTGTAGAGTGATGATTTTTTAATAGAAAAGTGAGACTTTTAGGTGATCATTTCTGAAAAAGCAAAACAGCAAACCATCATGAAAATTTGATCAGCAAAACAGCAGATTATTACGAAAGCGCACATTTGCTTATTTGAAACACTGGTATCCACAAAGACATGTTTTAAAACTAATGCCAAATAATTCAGTTTTTCAGACAGGTCAAAACTTATGTTTTTTCTGCTCATGTGGTTTTATTCCAACACTTTATTCAATATTTTTAACATACTCTTACACATACATATTTGAGTGGGGTGGGTTATGCTGACGAGTAAAAAACGTTTTTAGCCTTTTTAACTTGATTCTGCATGACGGTTAAAAATAACATGACTCCAGGATAAATTTATAATAGTGAAATCTTCTTGTACTATTACAGAAAGCGCGTCGACGACTAAAATATAGATATCGTGAGGAAAAACAACAGCCTACTGATACCTCCCATCTCCTATACAAAATGTAAGTGATATGCTCATTTCTGCTTTTTCTGCAGTTACTCCATCTTATTACATAAACCCCATTCATAGGCCGCTTGCATTGGCGTTAAATTTTCATTGGGCCATAATGTAACGTTAAGGAATATACATATTCAGTTTAGTCCATCTTTTTAAAGACATATTTTGAGCACCTTTTAAATTGTTAGTTTTTTTTCGGCTTCAAGTTGATAGGCAAAGGCCAGTGTTCAGTATGTTTAAGCTCACTTTAAACACAAAAAATTGTCTTGGATTGAAAATTCAATTTGACCAGTTGATTTTCAACGTTTTTGTATGGCATAAGCAACTCTGATTTCGTGAGGTAGGTTTTTTGTTTTAAATTATCACACTACTCATGTTATCCAGCAAATAGATTTGCGCACGTTACACGTCTTCGCCTCGATTTGAGTTCCTGGATAAAACGGATGACTCACAAAAGCCATGAGCTCTGTGCTCTCCACAGCTCACTTTCCTTCGTGATCATCAACTCGAGCTGCTGCTTCGCATATATTCACTGCAGGTTTCTTCGACACAAAAATATTTCTGAATGTGCTACAATAACGTATAAATGCTCATCGTACGTAGCTGGTTAGAATAAGGAATGCTCACATTTTCAAACTTGTGAATGTTGGTCATTTTTTTGCAGTTTCTTTTTTCTCGCTACAGTTTTGTGTGACATTAAATTATTCAGAACTTCATAAACTACATGATGATGCAAAAGTCAGTTTTTACACTCCCATTTTAGTGATACAGGATTTGAGTAACCTACGAATAGCAAATACATTACTGGAAACGACAAATGAACGATTTGCTCGTATGTCCGCTTAATTCCATTTCATATTAGGCAATATAATAATATACCCTTGTAATGATAATCATATATAAAGTGAGATAACGTATTAAAATAATTATACTGTGAATTCATACAGACAGGGAACTACTTATAGCAGATAGGGTGGATGAAGATGGTGTGTTGCTTAATGACGGCGGAATAGAATCGTCCGTCCAGTGAATATTCAGGGTTATTATTTTGACAGAGGTATGGCAAAGTTTTGTGTGAAAATTGTGGAAAGAACCGTTCTTTCCGGCTTCGTTGTTGACTTCGTGACGACGAAATTTGATACAACGATGTACTTTTTAATGAACAAGAGAACGTATAATAAGTTTGAAATTGATTCAAAATAACCAACAAATAAACCATTGCTCTACAGAAAACTACGGTCATTTCCACCTATATTCAATGCTACCCATCATTCAACTCCCAGTGTACCATCACATGATGTTTCACTGGATCAACTCACGACAGTTAATTAAAAATTTTAGTAAGCTGTCTTAATTTAATTCCGTATATGCAAGGTCAAACCTGAACGTCAAATATGAAGGTTTCAATTACAATTTTGTTGCAGTTGATTTCGCTTTTGAGCACCTGCAACAAGTGGGCTACAGCCGAAAATATATATAAATACAGCTTAGAAATCTGGCCGCAAGGAAAGCAGTTAGACAACTTGATGGTTGTTCAATATATAAATTTTTGGATTTCGTTTTACTCTTCGACAAACCCTTGCGTTCTGTAAATTCTCTCGGCATTCCAATCGATTCCCAAAAATATTTTCTAGATAATGTGTAGAGTACTATGATAATTATTATTGCTGAATGATTCGATCTTTCATTGGACAACCTTACGAATATGAATGTTTTGAATTATGGCGATTTGAATAAATTTGGGAAGGTGAATGCAAACATAATGAGTCTCATACATACGTGGTTTCTCAAAAATCTGGAGTTTACTTGAGTTTCTCACCTGTCGTTGAAAAGTATTTTAGCTTCAAATAGTAAACATAAATACCAATTTATTGCATTAGGCGGAAAAAATAAGGGAAGTGCTTAAAATGATGTGTCTCTATGTTTTTTATTAAAGGAGATGGAGCATGGAAATGTATTGGATGAGATGGCAGCTCCATACAGTTCAGTATACGTAACGCATACAACCTGCCACGAGAGAGTCCTTTGGGAAATGTAAGTTTTAAACATTATGGATTATTACCAAACTCGGCTTAAAGTGAACAAAATGCAAATTCGTGTCGTGATATTTCGCATAGTAAGTCAATCACTAATATGTTGTTGAATGTGTTGAATGTACTTCTCAATACAAGCTGCAAATCTTTATAAGTTCAAATTCAACTATAAAATGATTATTGATGAATGCTTTCATTTATGAATTTCAGTGGAACTCGACCCACTTGCTAACCACTCACCTTGTACCAGAATCTACACATACATTAGTCTGGCTGTAGTGGCTTTATTTTACCTGGCTGCAGAACATGTAAGAGTTTTCATTACTGATACATTTCATCAGCAAACCTCTGCATAATTTTAATAATTTTCTATTTTAATTTGTTGAAACAAATCTGCTTACACGACATGGTTACTTGACCTCTCGGTTTTAGCAAGTCAGTAATGAAAATCATCATTTTCTATGGTAGCTGGGCTGCAGTGAAAACAACATCTCTAATGTAAGTAAAATCGGTAGTTTTATTTCGTTTCGCATTCCAAACTTAATTCTGTAAGATCCTTACGGAAAGTAAATCAGTTTGCTTTTTGTTTCAATGTCACAAAAAGACGTGTCAGGAATAAACTTGTATAGCTGTCCATTGTATAGTTTGTTTCAAGAAAATAAAACTCAGCATGTTGTGGAGAAACCAGCGTAGTTTCATATTTTATCGTTCAGGGATTCATATGAACCCGCAGTTGCATAAAACTTAAGTAGTTGTGGAATGAATTCAAGTTGAGAGATAACAGTGTACCGGCAATTCATCCACCAATTTTATTAGGTAACTTTATTTACATATCAAGAAGACCTGGTATCGCGCCTGTCGTCTGTCTGTGAGCACAGTAACTTTAGAACCGCTTGACTTTTTGAAAACCCGAATTCACCACTCAATAGCTTAGGTCAAGGTGGAGGCTAAGTTCGGAGATGGGTTATCTGGGGTCACGTGAATAGGGTCAACTAATAAGCTAAACCAATAAGATAAGTGTCACATGTGATATATCATATCATTCGAAAGATTATGCAGTGTTGATTATAAATATGCAGTTGGGTAGTCGAGCAAGGTCGAAGGTCACGCACGGACTTGCTTGAGTTGTGATGTATCAAATGAAAGTTAGTTTATAGAAGATTTCATTTCTGATTTGGAAACCCCAAATTACGTAATTTAATTTCCTAAAGGTACATTGTCTCGATTTGTCGGGTTTACTAAGTTTTATAAAGTAGGTGAAATAGGTGAATAGAAATAAACTTTTACCCTTAGCTTAATTACTCTCACGCTAAATCCACCGTTTTGCTTGCTGGTTTTGTTGTTCATGATTACACGCCTGGAGCTTTTGAAAGAAAATCATGCGCGATTTCCAATTCGTTCTTCATGTTATCTTAAAATGAAATTGAATATGAAAATACACAGCTTAGTTTGGAAGTATTGCCTTTTGAATTCAAGCTGCTGTTACCTGTCACTGCTGCTGAATTGACTGAAACAACCATATCATGGAAACAGGAAATTCCAAACGCGAAAGGACCTAAAGGAGTTAAAAAAACAACTTCAAGTTAAGACCCTAGGAGTTTTATATTCTAGTTTTAGTTACATAATATAAGTCGTTACATAAGCGTATTTCAGTAAGAAGAATCATGATTGTAAGTTACAGTTGTACTTAGTGTGTCAGCGTGCACCTCTATATCATGCTTGAATTCCATTTTGACACGGGATGACAATTAGTGCTTGACGTAGTTGGAATTAATGGGAACTAGTCAGCTCATTTTGTTACTACCGTCAGTCCAACCTAGCTGATTAGTCGGATTTATTTACAAAATTGACCTAAATTGAAAACCTAAAGTTGGGGTAGGGAGCATTATACTTAACGTTTTCATACGAAAAAAATATCACGTTCAATGCAAACATTTTGGAAACTTTTAGAGTTCAATATTTTGACTGTTAGCAGTAGTAAAATTACCGAATACAAATAAGAATATGGTGAACCGTTAGTTAATGACTGGGGTAAATTATTCATAAACAGCACATGTGGAATATGCATTCAAACACCTGAAAGGCAATGCAAATTACACAGATGATTTGGATACGGAATTTGTAAAAAATTAAAGGTATAATTTTGTCAAATCGTTATCCAAATTCACAATTTTTGAACATTTTTTTCCATTTGATTATCCCCATGTGCGATTAATTTATCTGACTAGTTTTAGCCAAAACACAATTTCTTGGATTATAAATTAACAGATGTTTTAAAGATTTGCTTGACTAATGAATTAAGGAGTAGTCACGTTAAATTTAAAAGTTGGGATTACGGATTTAATTAATCCGTAATCAGATTAGAAGCTTAATTAGTTCTATAAATATAAACCACATAAATGCTTTATTGGTAGGACGGTAACCATGAGTTGATCATAAAAAATCAGTGGTTAATATAATAAGACTGCTGCGAATTTGAAAGCGTCATTGAAAACCTAGCTTCAAGATTCTCTCGTTTTTCTACAGCGACTACACCTGTGATTTGACAAATACAATGTAGAATGTCTTCATGTTTGCTAAATCCTTTGCTAGTGTCTGAATTTCGAACATCATTACATAGTTTCGTATTGATTTAGTGCATTTGCTACGGTTTGAGGACATCTAAACTTTTAATACAGATATCTTTGAAAAACGCTATTACTAGTTAAGTAAAATTTATTCCAGTTATTTTGGAAAAAAATTGCCTAAACTAACTTTAAATGTTGCAAACAATTTAAAAATCCTATAAGGTTGAATAAGATAATACTTCTAGCAATTTTATTTATACGCATTTAATTAGAAATAGTTTCACAAGTATTCATTACATAAACATTCATTTACTTAAACTTGGAATTCAACGCATGGAGTTATCCAGTGGCCTATTTTTATTTTGGGATTTAGCATACGGACTAATTACATTTGGGACTTAGTATTTGTCAGTTTTTTCAACATGAGATTTAGCACGGCCGGAAAAATTACACAGGATTTAGCATACATATTAATTTTACATGTACCAACAGACTAATTATATATATGTAGTAAACAAGAAATAAACAACTTTAAATGTTTCCAACCCCCAAGAATGTACAAATAGGAATGCGTATTCATAGTCTCATTTTGGATGTGCATATCAGGGGACATACTCTCATTAGAAGCTAACCGTTCATAATCGCCACCTACTGAGTTGTTTTCGTTTTCTCGAATACATTTTACAATGTTTTCCATGATTTAGTTTCTTTTCTTGAAATTTTCATTCTCCTTGCGAGATTGTTAGAGCTGGTTCAGCTAGGCTTCAGAACTCGCAGTATTATAGTGACATGAATACTTCAAGACATCCAGCTTTACATGGTTTTACAAAAACTGTTGAACGATAAGCTGTGTATATTTCTATTTTTGGAAGGAAACTGATACTGTCATATCAACGATGCGTCAGCATCGTTGATTCAGTTTGGAAACCGTTGGTTCCAAATGGACAGTCAGTCTATGACTGATACTGGATTCACGAAGTAGTTATGAAACTTCAAAATGTAAGTACGCCAAAACGGTTGAAGGTATAGACTTCAAATAAAAAACAATACTTGTAAATGGTCGTTGTGCATAATATCCAGTATCAAGTCTTTTGAGATTATGAGTTGCATATGAAATAATCGACATAACATTGTTTCCAAGCTGACCCCATCGGGTTTGAGGCTCCGTGGAAAGACACTGGGAAAAAATTTCGCTTAACCAGAGAGCTTTTCAAATACTGAGGTGCAATAGGAAGGATTTCAATGGTTTACTTTTCATCTACCTCCA
This sequence comes from Orchesella bifasciata, assembly GCA_034697805.1. NCBI lineage: Eukaryota > Metazoa > Arthropoda > Collembola > Entomobryomorpha > Orchesellidae > Orchesella > Orchesella bifasciata. The sequence continues at coordinate 10,066 of JAQGAP010000164.1, forward strand.
GCTCACTAGGAAACTATTTGTCACAAACATTAGCAATACCCATGTAATGTATATGCTGTCTAACAATGGCATACAACAGATGCAAGGAAGTACAAATGCAACACTTATGCATATAAAGTTCTCGTAGATGCGACTTGCACGTAATGGCTATACAATATATAGCCTATTTCAAAATAATCAAGCGTAGAGGAGACAAAATTGAAATTATGAGGTTGATGTATTCAGTTACTTATTAGACGCTCATAATTGCTGTATTTATAGTAAACGACAATGCTGAGAAAAAGTATAAAATAAAAGACAGGTTAAAAACATTTAATGGAAGGAAAAGAACTGAAATAAATTTGTATCAGTTTCGTCGGACGCATGAAAAGTGGAAAAATTATAGGATATTTGGAGAGTATGGATAGATTTAAACTGAGAACAGGATACAATGACTACTAAAATTGAAAATTCCATTTAACCAAAAATTATATCTAATTAGCTGACTCCAATGAAACAATTTAATGATTATAATCTAGAAATGCCTTAGCTTGAGACCGTAGTCTCTATTGCAAAAAAATGTACACGGCCGCGGCCGACGAAACTGATACAAATTTATTTCAGTTCTTTTCCTTCCATTAAATGTTTTTAACCTGTCTTTTATTAACTTTGGAAACAAAACCAGTCGGCGATATGCTATGTGTGAAAAACTGAAAGATACAATTTGTCACTCTTTCCAAATCTGTAAGGAAAGAAGGTTCTTTTCGCTGACCTAAACGGAATATAGTTTATAAACTGAATACATATGACTATTTTAATAGTTTTAAAGTGCATTTTATCGAAAGGGATGTAGCGTTACTCAGACTTTGGCATATTCAAAGCTCATTCCCCTTTCAATCCTTTAACTCTAACAATATAAACCACGTTGACTAACAACAGAAATATTATCCAAGTTAGAAACCGCATTTATAGACGGCGTAACCAAACACATGACGTGGTTTAAAAGGTGAGATGTCTCCAGGAATGTCTGACAAATTGGGAGAATGTCATCCTTTAAATAAATAGCGAAAAACTTTGCGCCATCCCCAACTTCACCAGTTTCTTAGTGACCGTTGGCATGTTTTCAAAAAGAAACGGGCTGTCGGATGAGCGTGGAGGGATGTAACAAAACCCTAGCTAGTCAGTACTGCGTACTTTTATTTAAAATTCACAAGTCTGTTACAAGTACGACAAAAAATGCAAGGTAGCATTCGGTCCTCGTCTTAGTAGTAGTCTTAGAATGCTTATTAGATTCCTGATACGATATAATGAATATTACATTATCCGACCTAAAGATTGCAACTATTTTACGCCAATTAAATTTATAAAATTACTGCAAAACTAGCTCCTACCAGTCCACAAGAGGAAATATTAAAACCAAAAGGCATCCTGATCCACATAATCATAGAGATGGTGAATCATAGCACAACAACGTTAAATTTCTTTCTGGTTGTACTGAAACAACTTGCCTCTTGCTCAGATTTAGGGTACACCTAATGCTTTACTGAATCAAATCTTTAACTTAGTATGATTTTTCAACTTTACTGTTGTAAAGAGCTTTAGAAACACGCTGTTCATTAGCTCTTGCACGTTGACCTTTTAGTCTTTGGCAATGAAATTCAGTTTTGACGTATTTTGTCGAACTATCCTGGAAACCCATTTCATTATTTGTGCTGTCATAGTTACTTTTACTACTTATAAATACTCCAATATATGACCTCCACATTACGTAACAGCACTTGGTCAAGTATCTGCTTTCCAACTAAAAGGTCGTTTTTCTATTATTCCTTTTACACATATTACAATAATAATTAACGAAATCAATGAAAATATTTCCTTGTCTTCCGTAGTATGTAGGGAGACTATTACTCTGCAATTAGCTATCGAAAACAAAATTGTCAACATATTTTTCCGCCGCATAGCCAGAAAGCGTTGCTAATTGCAATTGTTAGCATTAAATGTTCATATGATTAATGATACTTTAAGATGTGAAATTGAATGGTAACAAGTTTACTAATTTTTAGCAGAATGGGCACACTATAATTCACTAGTCCCTTTTGGGGGGGACACGTTTTAAGCTAATGATATATTTTTTTATGCCGCACAAGGTTAATTTCGTCCTTAAAAATAGCAGTGTAAAAACAACACTCAATAAGATTTTTCTTTGACATGCAAGTTCGATTCTGGTCCACTGTTTCATGAAATTCACTGCAGACACTGCAGAAAAATAGGTTCCGTTTGGCAAGATCCAGTATCATTGCCAACTTTCCTTCCTTTATACAACCGGCGGAGTGATTCATCACTCGTACTGCATCATAAAACAACTTTTGTCAGGTTCACTATAACTTTATTCACCAAAATCTGAATGATATTACAGCGTCATGTAGATATATCACTATAATGTTGTTCCTACGATGATTTTGTTCATCGGAAAATACATTATTCTCTGAGTTTTCTCGAGCTTGTTTAGAAAAGTCTTCAAGTATGTAGTCAGTTCTTGTATGTTTTTCATTAGTCGACTTGTAAATAGCCAGTTACATAAACAAAGGAAATGAAAAACGCAAAAGCACGCGAATAAGTTATGTCTTAGCCGAGACGGCATAAATAAAAATTTCGAGTTTCTGAAGTGGCTATCTTTAAGTGGGGAACATTCAATTCCGAAAGCGTTAATTAAATAAGTAGTAAGAAGTTCGAGTAATGAATTAAACTATAGCAGTGGGTACTGCCATCGATGCAACGATGTAACTACGCGTCATCAAAATATATGTAGGTAAATGGTGCACTGGCAGAATGTTGTGAGGTAGAGTTAAAGATTAAAATGTATTTAATCAGTAAGCGCTATATAAGCTTTTATACTAATACTTTAAGTTGTCAAATTATAAAAACGAAACAATGTCTGTGTGTCTCTTTTTCTGATGTCTAGCTTCACGTTTTTTCGTTCCTTTTCCACTAACATGGCTTTTCCCCAAGTATTCGTGCCACTTCGCTTCCTCCACTTATCATTCACAGTTTTTGCGGAGGAAAATAAAGACTTGATAGTGAAACCTTGGCAGGTTTACCACTCTTGGGTAGAGATTTCAGGGAAGGAAATGCCCTAGTTGCACTTTCTCCAGCTTCCACACTTTCACTTATTCATGTTAGCTTAATCTGCCTTGTTCTGACAAATGGAGAGCTATAATTTCATCAAGCTGTGTCACATGAGCATCCTCGATCATAATCCTCCAGTTTCGAGACACCACCGTAACATTCCAAAATTAATTTTTGTTGGATTTGTTGAGGAACTATTGTCGCATTAGGACGCTCTGTTCCGTGGAGGATGTCTAAAGAAGATACATTGTCTTTCAGCTCAATGTTAACTGCTTCAAAAAGTTGAACAAGTTGATAATTGTCATAATCAAAGTTTTCACCGGCCGAATTTGCACCGGGCCATGTTGGTCACTTTTTTTAATGTTTTTATTTGGTGACTAACAATTTGTGTTTTCTTCTTCCTCATCCTCACTAGAGCTGACATTTCTAGTTTGAACAATGTTAGCTCTCTTTCTCCGTGCCCTTTTTCTTTCAGGTTGACATCTTTCAGCGCGGTTATGCCTTTCGTTAGCATCGCTTAATGTTAATGGTGGCACAGGAGGAGGACGGTTGACGGGTCTGTGGATAGCAGTAACAGAAAGTGATTGCAATGGAGTCGGAGGTGTGGTGATCACCTGTTTTTGTTCTGGCTTCGGGTTCTCCACTGGTGTGCGTAGTCCTTAATTACCCCCACTGCTTTTACCAGAGATGGCAATGTCTCCAATTGACTGGAAAAGGTCAGTATTTATTGTCTTGTGGGTGGTAGAATTACCTCATCAGTGTGATTGGGGTGAGCCCCACTGCTTTCAATAGTAGTGTTGATATGATCTTAAATCGATTGGGAAAGGCCTGTACTTGGGGCTTCATGATTCTCATCGCTCTGAGTTGCAGCATTGGATTGAAGCTTTTTCTTGAGACTTGGGTGTTGAATTGACCTGGCCACCTGTTGACGCTGTTTTTGCACTGGTGAGCTCGGTTTGGAATTTTGTCTCCGTCCCTTCAGAGATGGTAATATTTCCAGTTGCTTGTGAAAGGCCTGTATTACCGGTACGTGCCAGGCTCATCATTCTGAGCGACGGTAGGACGGTTGCGTTTTCCTTTTTTGTATATTACTGGCTGAGGTTTATTGTCCACTACAGCCGGTTTAGAGTAGTTAAATTTTGGCTTTGGTTTCTTTTTCTTCTGGTCATCGAGCGAATTCTGCATAGCCTTGTTCTGGTTATCCTTATAATTTTTCTTGTCATCATTTGAATCCGAACTCGTTCCTGAAGATGATAACGGTCTAGCCGTCTTCTTTGTTGGTTTCTTAGAAATTAATTTTTTACATCCCAACGCCTTTTTTTGCTAGATTTTGGCAATGCTTCCTCTTCCTCAAATTCAGATGTGTCATCCTCGCTTGACTGAAATAATGTGGTGTCATAGATAAAATGTATTGCAGGATCTCCCGTACAAACATCCAAGTCCTCGTCATAACTTTCCTCCCAGATTAAGACTTGAATTGTCCTCATATGAGTACGATAATGTTCTCCTCCTGAACTGATTCCAGCATTATTGTATTTTCTGATTTAAGCCTGGGAAATTTGCAGGTAGGCTTTGCGCGACGATGTGCACTGCTTTGGTCTTCAATTCCGGACAGTACTTTGCTAGTTCTGGCAACTCTGTCCGATCTGCGTGCAGGTTCTGGTGCACCTTCTTAGTATTGTCTTTTAGTCATATTAGACAGTCCATCCCAAGGCTATATTTTGTGGGTTATATACAATTTCATCGGGCTGAAAGCATTCCGTTATAACCAATTCTTCATACGTGTCCTCGTCCGGATTAATAGCTCAAAGTGACTCCACTGCCATATGGGTGTAGTAATAATTCATGAGTCGTGGCAGCATCTCACGGCAGAAGATCGTTCGCGCTTACTCTATCTCCATCTTTATGGTCCATAGGTGGATGCTTGTAGGGATGCTGGCAAACCGTGGATCCCATTCTGTTTAATTTTCCTTCCGGACATAATGTGTCGAATCTTGTTTGGACTTGACTACAAAGTAGTCCTCTTGCCTTGTGGTGCACACAATGTGAACGATTTATTGTGTACGATATGTATGAGCGGGGTTAAGGGTGTAGGTTATATTTGGGTTCACACCTGGTGGTATTCCATTTCAGAAAAATCCACCGTGTCCATTTTGAGAAGGAATCATAATGCTACTCTATTGAATTATTTAACTGAAGGTCTTCCTTGTGTTTTTTGCTTCTATGCACATGTAATTGGAATAAAGCGCGTCAGTGGTGGCAGCTAAGAAACTTATTCACTGGTGTTTGGTAAGCTAAGACATTTATTGCAGCTTTTTTGCTCAATGACATCAGGTACAAAAATCTGCAAAAAAAATTTATTTGGATCAGTACAACAATGAATGATCAGGAATGTAGACAACTAGTAACTTGACAGAAGGGAAAACTTGACCTTAAAACTGTTAAACATGGCGCTTCTTAACATTTCGCAATTTACCACCAAATTGATGTCAAAGACCCCTAGGAGTCTTAACCTACCTAATAAAGTTTGCCGAAAAAATATTTTATTACTATACAGAAGCTCGCAAATTTTTTTTATCGAAATGCAAGTCGATAATTACCAGTTTCGATTTCTTAAATCTGAGAGACAGCGGAATAAGTAGAGGCAGAAGGCTCTTGCTTGGAATTTTTGTTTCCATATATAACTGGTGCAAACTGACAAATTTAAAACGCTTCAGCAAAGTTCTCCGAAATTCGATTCAACGGCGAGCTGCGAATGAACCAATAGAGTTGTTACGGTCATCATCTCCCACAATAGCAATGGTTGCATTCATTTTAGTTAATTGCAGCAACTGGAAACTTTTTGCATTGCATAGACTGTTAACACAAACTTTCTAACTCCCGGTTTTGTTGCTAATTAGCAGGTTCAGTAGTAGGAACAACTGCAAAATTCATTTTGTGCCATAGACTTGATGCACGTGAGCAAAACGCAAACATGAGCGAGTTGGCTGTAGAAAGGTTCTTTTTGAAACAGTTTAATCATTTCTTTTGTGGGGAAGCTATGAGAAAAGTTGTAAGCTTGAGGTTTATTGTTATCAGTTCATAATTTAAAGGGAGGTTTGCTTTTACGGACCTACTAACAAGTTTCGATGGTAGTATGTCAAAGCCAATGATTCAAATTGACAAAATTCACTTTAATTTTTCAAAAAAAGTTGCGTTGCGATAAAGCTTGACGTTTTGTAAATGAGTCTGGTTGATACTACTAAATTAAAAATAAATAAATAAATGTGCTGAAGTTGCTATTTAAATCTTGTACGGATTTTTTGTGCCTTTTGTATTATCACCGGACTTCCTAATATACAATTGAAGCTCAAATGAAGTTTCGCTGTCTGTTTTGATACCCACGCCGAATCTTTCATCCAGTTTGCATAACACCCTAGTGTCGACAACAAATGAATGCACCAATTTTATTTAAGGTTTATTTAGAAAATATTGAACAGTTTAGAATATTTTGCGTTCAGTTAAGGTGGATGCCTATGTCTTAACTAGGTGAAGCCTGCAAAACTACTACGTCCTCCAGTGCCCCATAGTTTTCAATTTTTAGGTCACTGCCAATGATCTCACGCAAAAGGTCATTATATCTCAAAAGTACTTTTCCACAACCAGGTTTGTTGCAAGAGAATGATTTCCGTTCTATTGAAACCAATTTGCATACTGAAGCCTGTTTTATTTTTAGCAGGAAGCAAGTGGAGGGTTTTAAACCCCTCTGAAGTCCTAGAAAAAATTGATAATCTTAGTAATAGAGTCGCATCATTCATATCTTGGGTTAGCATGGTTCCACCTTTATCTGTTCTACTCCTCTCTATAGCGAGTTGAAGGTCCTCCAACTCATGGGGTGACATATTGTCATTACCATCATCAATATTATCTGGTTCCAACAATGGAACGTAGCGTTCTACCCCTGCAAAGGTTTCGTAGTTATCATAAGCTCTATCTAGTATTAACTCTTCGGCAACTCGCACTTCAAACTGCTGTGGAATATATCGGCTTCCTCAAAAGCCTATGCCCCTAAATGGATGAGAGTTCACCACTGCAGGTGGTTCTCGTACAAGACCCCTGCTACGGGTAACACAAAGATTTTTGTTAGATGGCGTGATTGCCAATGCTAGTGCTTCCTCACTTGCTTCCTCCTCCTGTTCGATAACCTCGAGGTTATCAAGGGAAAACGGAAGGTTGACATTTTCTTTAGTCTCAACCATATTCCTAAGTTGCGGCAACACATATTGTAACCAAAAAATTGTTACTTTCTGTTCCTGATTTCTGTTTTTGTAAGGGTCCTCCAACTCTACTTTGGTTATACGTTCCACGAATACCTCGCATCTTTTTGGTGGTGCTTCCTTCCATAATCTGTTTAAATCAGAATTAACCTACTCCGTGACATATGGGACATCATCCTGGTCTTCTTGATAGTATAGGCAGATGTCGATATACTTCGCATCTAAACAGTTTGCTTGTCCCATTACTGAATTCCTTTGAGGTTCTTTTTAATTGCAATGGTGTATCCCCGTTGTCATCAAAGTCATCTCGTAGAAATTTGAGACCTCGCACAGGTGGTGCAGGTCCTAGCAAGCGATGATTTCTGATACGGTCGGTCGTACAAGTTTGGAACTCAACTGCAGCTTTAAGTAATGGTATTAACATTTTAATAGCATTAGCATTTTATTGAGTTGACTGCTATTGAATGGAACGAAATTACTATATAAATACTGTATCCATTTTCTGGGCTTTATTTGTTGTTCTAATTATAGTTACCCTCTCTGATGTTACTGGGCTATCCATTAGTGACAACAGGTGGTTAGTAAATAGCAAGTAGTATAAATAAAGGAACTAAACCATAGGCTTAGGTACTGGCCATTCATGAGCGCTGTAAGTCAGCGTCATTTCGATACATCTCCCTACACATTCTTTAAGGGCAGAGTTAAAAAATTAAGATGTAATAAATCAGTAGGCCTTATATTACCATTTTTCTTATACTTCAAGTTGCCTTTTAATGGAAATTAAACTTGCGTTGGAAAATGAAGTAGAGAGAGGGTTCTCATTTTGCATCAAATCTTGTTTTCAACAAGCATTTGCTGGTAATAAGGCTATATTGATATATGAGAAACCTTCATAGACTACGCATTATTTCTGTACCATAATTTCCACAACTCATGACTTACGACTCCAAAACTTTTTAAGACGGTCACCACGGAAATGACATTTTTTTACTTCTTATATCAATGTCCTCGGTAACTCTCTCGGCAAGGGAATTCTTCAACCTTTTAATTACCTTCTTCTGGAACTTGACTTTTTTGTCAGTGGACCCTACTATTACAGTAGCAGCAGTACTTTTTGTGCACTAGAAGCCAAGACCAAGACCGAGACCAAGTCAATTACCGATATCCGCAGTGGAGGAACACTAGGGTCTCCTGATTGATGTTGAATTGCCATTTTTCTTGATCACCTGCTGCAAGACCCGTAGTTTTAAAATACCCAGTATTACGGTAAAATGGTTGACTGGGTTTTGATTGCAGTCAACCCGTTATAAGTTCGGTAGGTAAATTGAGCTTCCACATTTTTAAAAATTACACATAAAATTAATTAAAATTAAAGTCAAAGCGGGAGACGTTTGCAACAAAACACTATGTAAATCAGCCATTGTTTGCTACAGTTATTCATAAACAAAACTATTTGCAACACTCATTGTACTGATACATGATACTTTAGTAAAAATAAATCAGTCAGTCAGAAAACCGTGAATTATTTAAAGCCTTTTGTAACTTCCTTATCGTTTTCAAACTGCGAATGCAACTGCTACTCTTAACATATAGCATCCGTCAATAAAACTTTACCGACTCCAGTTAACCTACTAGGATGAATGACATAGATAGCATTGATTTCCGATAACAATGTATTCAGGCACGTCGGCGCTATAAAACCTTGATTAAAAAAAAGATTAAAGATAAAGATTAAAAATTCAGTACCTCGTGAGCGGTTGGTGCTAGAGTTTAAATACATAACAGTTAAATGATATATTGTTTTTTTTTTCGTATAATTCGTCTCGCGTTTAGGCGAGCTCCCAGTTAATCTACTTCAATATCACCGGCAGGTTCTTGAGCGATATCTTGTGTCTCAGCCTGAAGCTGAGCTTGTCTGCGATTGAACTTTCGTTGACCACGATGAGGTAAATTGATTCCAGCGCGGCTTATCCATTGTGTAGCCTGGCGAACCGGTTTGGGTTCGCGAAATTGTTCTATGAGCTGGTCTGGAGCGCATTTAAGTACTAGAGTCATCTAACTCGCGACCATTGACTTCTGGTTGACGGCTTTCACTTACTCGGGAACTCTCTCTCCTTTTCCTACCTAACGATTTAAGGATTGTAGGTCAGCACTTTGAAACCACGATGTGGTTAATGGTGCGCTGTAATGTTTATCAACGTTTGGCGAGCAGTGCACTGTTCTCTGTTTTAAGTTCTCAAAAAGTGTTTGAATTCGAAAGCTAAACTTTAGTAGGTTTATTTTACTCAAAAACTGAAACTTGAAGCGAAAGTTGCATAAGTAGGATGTTACCGATAGTCTTAATAAAAATGACTTTCCCTGAGAGTCGGTTTGAGCTCTAAGTAGGTTATTTTAAGCTTCGATTCCTGCTATCAGTTGGTTCGATATCACTTCCTCTTCGGTTCTTATTTACTGTGTTCTACCAACGAGCTCACAAGGTTTCGCAAACCTTTTTTCTCGTTTAAATCCAAATTTTATTGTGTTGACTACTATTGAATCGAAAAAACTCCTAAGAATCCAGAGTCGATGTCGGTAGCTTTGTTGGTGGTTCCAATAATGGTTACTCTTTCTGATGATGCTAAAACATTAAGTAAAGACAGAATGTTGTTTTTAATCTTCCTATTGCTGTCTTTTTAATGTTCTCTTCGTTTGAGGGCCAACGAATCGATTACGGAATTTGCAGTCGTTTCTGTATTTGTTGTTCACTAGTATAACATAATTCGAATAACCTGCAACATGAAAAATAGAAACAAAAAATGTAAAAAGGTGCAAAGCTTTTACGTTTTCGCCGAGACTGCCAAAACAAAATATATTTCTCTGCTGTTTTTAAGTGGAAAAGGTCTAGTTTTAAAGGTAAAAATTGATTAAATGATAAGTATGGCGATGAAAGAATTTAGCATAATTTAGAATAAACCATATTTTAAAACCGACAGTCAATGAAACTTTTTTGGGGTAGACTGGGCATTACTCCGCTTTGCATGTATTGTAAATTCTCCTTCAGAGCTATACCTATAAATTTATGTTCGTCTCCAGCGATTCGTTTCTGGAATGACATATGGTCGTTTTCTACAAACGGAACTTAGCCCTGTATGGCTCAAGTTGTGGGAAAATCTTAAGCATATTTCTTACGGTCTCCATCTCCTTTAGGGTCATAACGCATCGATAAAGTTTTCAGTTTGGAAAAGATAACGCCTTCCGTAAACCATTGTAATTCCACGTAGGTATATTTTTCAGAAAAACCCCTTTAACAGTAGCCATCCTAATGTACATTTTCGTTCGCTACTTTTAAACGTCGTCCAAAATTCCATTCAGCTCCTCATAGACTCTGCGTTCTTCGTCGTCTAACGTGTAATTTGGGACTTTATCCCGAAACGCATTCTCCGGCGAGAAAAGCAATAATTTTCTACTGTATACATTGCTCACTTTTTGTCACGATTTTCCGATGTTTTCCAGTTTGACATTTTTTTCATAATATAGTATTGATTGAAGTTTGGTATCTTAGCCTTCTGCAAATAACGGTTTCCGATTTCAAAACCAAATCACTTCAAATGTACGAAGTAGTTTTGTGTTTTGCTTCAGTAACCGAACTGATTACGTTCCGCCTATTTCCGAATAACTGGTGTCGATTCTATGACCTACGCTAATGCCACAGATTATTTTTCTCGATTTTTTCATTATTCATTTGTAATCTCTGCTTAATTTTGCGTATTCCAGAATTTAGTTCTCTAGATAACGATTTCGTGCCTCCAAATTTCTACGACCGATTTGAGATTTTACACTTTTCTGCGGAAAAGTAATTTTTAACTCTATTGTGCCTATCATGGTTTAGTCTATGGCCAAGAACAATAAATCATGCTCTACCACAGTTTGAGGAAATAATAATTTATTACCATACAGAAACTCGTAAACGATTTTATGCAATTCGATAATTACCAGTTTCGATTTCTCTAATCTGAGAGGCACACAAAATTTCTGATTTATTCCAAGAGTTGACTACAAAACCGTCATTAAAAAATTCCACAAAGACAATCAAAACTTGAACTAACTGAAATAGATTCAAATTCGTCGAAAACTATAAAGACTTTCCTGACATGTTTTCGTTTGTTAGCTAGAAGGAACTTGGAGATGATCATGCAAAAAAATGTATGTAATATGTGCATAAATACATATAAATGTATTTTTTGACAATACGTGGATACAAAGCCTTTCAATGTTCAAACAACTCAAGTGTGATTGTTCTCTGCTAGCAAGAGAATCTAATGCTGAAAAAAAGTCCAGATTCAAATTGCAGGTTAAGTCAAACTGAAAAAGGCTAATTCGTTGCCCAAACATTCTAACAGATTTTCTTTCCTTGTAACTTCTTTAATCTCGAAACCAGTTTCTAAAGATTGAAATCATATAAAATATTTCCTGTGTTTACCTTTAGTGACGCAAAAAGAATGCATTTAAGGTAATACAGTTGCATAACACGGTTAACAAGGTTTATTGCAACTTCATCAATTTTTCATCGATGCATAAACTAAATTTCTTGCTAAAAGGTAGACGCACAACACCAACCTGCGCTTTTTCGTACATTTTTCAATACTGATCAAACAAACCAAATCATTTATTACCATTGTCAAATCGTAATCTACATGAAGTAAACATCGTATAAATTAATGGACTAATCGACAAAGAACAGAGTTATATTAGTCTCGACGATCAATATTCCTCGAACATAGTTAATTGCTGCCAATTATATGACATTGGAGGGTTCGATTCGAGCCACTGAAGTATAAACAATCTTGTCAATAGAGACAACCGTCAACGACTTGAATATGCATATAAAACTAGTGCATTTTGGGATAAGTTAAGAATGATGTTTATTCATATTATTATTACCGTTTTATTTTAAGGAATCATTAAGCATCGAACAGCTACTCTAGTGAAGTTGACTTAGAATCATCTTTGCCATCAGAAACCTGGTGCTTTTCGCCCCTAGCATCCTCCAGTCTAAACATTATTAATATTAACTTTATAGGTGTCATGTCCTTTTTGATGATCTTTAGTTCCAAAGAATCACCTTTTCCCCCGTAAGTCACCTACCTGTCTTCATTGTTAAGCCATGCAGATTAGCCTGTGAATATTCGTCATTATATGCATTGCTTGTGGTTTGGTAAAAATACCATTCGCAGTTTTGTACACAAGTATAGGGACCGAAAAAAACGTCCCGCAGCGTTTAGTAATATTCAACAGTAAATCAATAGAAGAATTCTTTTCCCGGCAGTAAATCAAGTAATACTCGTCTGTAAGTAACCTATTTGCTAAGTTGAGGTGGCCATTTTCTGCTCTTAACATGCATGATATTTTTTCATTGTTTTCCATCGTGGAGTGTTTCTTTGTGGTAGCACGGTTCGTTCTCGATTTGGTAAATGGTTTTGCATTTAAGTTGTATTTGAAAACTTTTATACAAGAGTCATCTTTCATACCTGCAATAATGAACTTCGGACCGGAATGTTTGCATGTACAAGTTTAATTATCTTTTGTTTGTACAAGTTCTTTAAATGTGCTTGCCATTAATATTTTTCTTTCCAGATAAAATATGGGGAATAAATATTCAATATCGAGCTTTGAATTGTCCTTTGACAACAAACAGAATTTCGGTGTCCCAAGTTTCTTTGGACATGATGCAGTACCTGTATTATATTGTGATTAACAAAATAAATTCGGGTCGCCTTTGCTCCATGCATCCATAGCACATTTCGTAAGATAAATCGCATGACTCAAGCGAAACACGGTCTTGCTGATGGCGTAACACGAGCTAGTAGATGTGGCATTTACACACCTGATGTACCTTACCTACCTCGTCTACAAGTAAATCGAATGACTTATCGTTATTTTCTTACGGCTAGACTGGGCATTGCTCAGTTATTCCATTTATTGTAAATTAGCCTGTAGGGCAATGCATATACTTATGTTCGTCTCCTACGATTGTATTTGGAATTTCATGTGGTCATTTTTACAGATGGGACGCATTTTGCTTGTTTTTGTTAGCCAAGAATTAACAAACAAGCAAAGTTTTACTACAGATTGAGTGTTTTCGGCATGTATATAATTTTTTGTAAGGTTCCTTTCAGTCATTCTGTTAAAAGACCCCAGCAGTGGAAGTAATGAAACATTCAAACGATTTATCGGTTAAGTTACGTGTTAAGCGCATTCATTTACCGCTTACTTATTCAGAATTTACTACGCCAAAATGGGCTACACTACCACGGGCAACGAAAAGCACACCTGTGTATTTCATTAAAGACATGTAATGATTTCCAAACACCAAAGGCAACATAATTGTTTCTATCAATGCCATCTTAGCATTAGTCAGCCCAACTAGGGCTGAAATATTGCAAGTCGGGTCAGGCTTTACAACCATTTTCTTTATATCTACTTTTAACTAAAGCATTGACGCTTTTAATCACTTGTTTACCAGTTAAGGGAGCATATTCCATTAATTTAATTTTAGCTTTATTCCAGCAATGAACCCAGTATTAATAAGTACTGATCAAAACGTAATACAAACAAAAGTCACTATCAACAATCCGAGCTGCAATATTTTTTTGAGCCCAACTTGTAGCAACTATGCTATAGCTGCTGTGATTATACTTGTAGTTTGAAAAACGCAATGAAGAATATGTTCATTTTTACTATAGACGACAAACCTCTGCCAGGCGTTGGAATTTAGAACGCCATTACATAGTTTGTGGTTAGTTTAACGCATTATCTTTGGTTTGAAGTCATCGGAACTGGAATACGCAGATTTTTGCTTTGCTTGTTTCATTTAACTGTTATTGATAACGAATGATCCAATGAAGTAAAACTGTTCTTTTCACGAGGGAATGATTAAAAAATTAATGTATCACGTCATTAGTGAGCTAATACCTCTTCTGTTTGCAACTGTTTTTGAATGGACTCCGATGCATAAGACGTAGAAGTTGTTTTATTGTTGTCCCTGGGTAGAGATAGACTTGCAGAAGTTGCTGCAATAGCCGAACCGGTATAGATAGTACTGGCTGGTCGTCCTTCAACTGTTAAAATCTCACCACTAGTTTCGACTGAATATTTGTTCTTCAGGAAAGGCACGTTATTGATAAACTTCCGAAGTTTCTCCTACGTATTGCCAATTGCAATCAGGGAAATATCGACACTCTTTACATTCTTTGCTTTGCATATATTTTTACGAAATACGTTTTTAAGGGGGAATATTGTAAAGTTTGAGATTCGAGCTATTGCTACTACTACACATTAATCAAAACCAAAATAAGAGAATACTTCATTTATTTAATCCGCCTTTTAAAACTTTTCTTGAGCTCTAGAAGTTTGAAGCCCTTGTAAGCTGCCCTTGTTAAAACTAACGGAATATTTATGTACATTATAATACAATTGAAACTTATTCATGTAAACTTTGTGACTGCGTTTCAACTCCTCCATGGCCTCGTCCATGCGATTGTAACGGTTTCTGTTGCGGTTATTTATTATCCATGCACCGTTTTCTGGTGTACAGCCTTTCTTCATTCAGTGTTGAGTCAAGACGTACCTGTTGACTGATTACCTGTTGTCCGCACTGGGAGGTCTTGATATACTACTCCCTCTGAATTTGGAAGAGATTCGGCTTCATATCGATCGCCAGGTTCTCTGGGAGGGGGAAATTTTATGTTATGTAATTCTGTTTGCTAAATCCGAAATCTTTCAAAGTTTTTGCGGGCGGTAATGTTAAATCCATACTAAATCTTCCATACAAATTACATATATTTATGTATATATTTATGTATTTATGAAAGTAAACGGTGTAAAACTGCAGTTGCTGGTTTTGAGTTATAAAAAAACCAGAAATCGTGCTTATAACTCTGAATAGGAATTGTTGACTTAGGTTTTGTAATCGCATTTGTCATTCATTCATGCATGTGCACGCAGAAATAAAAAGACATATTACCTCATCAAAAGTATAACTGCGGATTGAGTCTTTGTGGCATATTCGAAAAGTTTGGTTAAGTTTTTCTCAGTCATTCCATGTAATGACCCTAGCAGCACAGACTATGAAACATTTAACACTTCGATTCACGGCTAATGGAATAGTTATTATTATCAAAGAAACAATTAAAACTTATTCACGTAAACTTAGTGCGTTTTAACTCCTCCATGGTTCCTTTGCAGTTCATTTTATCCAGCTGCCGTTTGCTGCTGTCCGGAATTTCATGGTTTCTCGTGTAGTCATGATTTATCTGTTGATTTATGAGGTTCCTCTTGGTTCTCTTGTGTTTCCGTTTTTTGTGTTCTAACTCAGCGTTCTCCTTAACTTTTCCATTCCAAAGTAGATTACGTTGGCTTGTACCTTGAAATTTTGATTGCCGTTGTCGTACAGTTTTGGGGCTTTTGTTGTTTTTCCCAGCGGTCAAAAGGCTGTATGGTTCATTGAAACGTTCTCTTGACATTGCATTAACCGGTTTTCGGTTTTTCCTTCGTGTAAATCCAATTAAATTGGATGTAAAGAATTAAACAACCATTTCCAGTTTATTGGTGTAAAATACTAATACATCAAACGCTGGCTAATAAATAAATCACTACACGTTTTTAAGGACAAAATATGAAATACATTAATTACATTCAACGATTTTTACTTTAGCATTTAATTGAATATAAAAATGTGGTAAGCGGATAATACCATTTATAAGGTTCTTTTAGAAGGCGGTTGCAAAACCTATAAAACTTTTAAAGACGGCAACCAATCTACTATATTTATCACGTTCGGAGAATTTGGCCAAGCTCTGAAGTCCGCGTCTCATTTTAAAACCCCGTACCGGCAATGAAAAATGTATTTCTTTTACGATACGATTACAGTTTCTTGTAAGTTTCAAAGTTTTTGCATCAGGAAAACAGTTTTTACTCTTATCTACGCCATCATTTTTCATGGGCAAAATTTCGATTGCTATTATTCGTGGTAAACTTTGGGTACTTTCCCACTGGTGCCGTCATCTCAGTTTCAAAACCAGTTTTCTTATTATTAACCCTGCCGTAATTGAGCATTTGGAAAGAAATCACAGATACAGCCTCCTGCTCGCACTCCACCTCGATATTTTCTTTGACTTTCCCCTTAAAATCCCTGGGAGTTTTCCAACGGAACTACTTCATTACGAGACTGATTGACAAGTCGAAGCTGCATCCGTCGGTTTCCTCCGCGCCTGACTGACTTATTTGAAACAGCTAAAGAAGACTCAGAAGTCAGTGCTACCAGTTTGTCACCATTAAGGTTTAGTTAGTACAGTTTAGGTAAAGAGATTTAAAGTTAGACTTATACACATATTACAAATAATAATGCAGTTCAGATAAAGTGCCAGCCAGGTTTACGCAAAATCCAATGGCTCTGTAAACATTTAAATCCGTATTTCGTTATGCTCGAGGTTGAGCAGAACTTATTTGCAAAGCATTATTAAAGGTTAACTCAACGTTGCATTTTATTGAGGGTTTAGAGTCTGACTTCCAAAGTTTGATAACCAAGAGTGGCAAACGTCCAGATAATTGGTGAGCTTTCCAATCACAAAAAGGGGCTTGTGGCTGAGGCATCTGCAGTTAAACAACGAAATAGTCGAACGTTTCCTCCAAAAACTGGACCAGTCAACTTCCTCTTTCGCAATGTCGTCATAATGATAAAGAGAGAATGGCTTTTAATACTGCTATTCATTCAAGAAAATTAAAGTAGTTTTCGAAAGTAGAATCAAAACTCGTTATCATTGCGTTATTTACGAGAGCGATTTTTCGTCGAAGGTTTTACTCTAATAATAAATTTTGATACCAGTAGTCATTGACAATAATAATCGCAGAAGTATTAATTAAGTTAGAATCCGCAGTTTTTTAGTTGAATAACATGACCGTTGGCATGTTTTTACAAAGAAAGAAGGCGGTCGAACAAGCGGAGGAGGGATGTAACGAACCTCAAACTAAGGTAGCTGATACTTTCGGTATTCATATAAAAACTGTTCACAAGTACTACGACAATGCAAGGTAGCATACTAGCCTACGTACTATTTGCCGCTAGATTTCTGCTTGAGTATTTTAATCATTGAGTCGGAATCTTCCACTAAATGAACTCGAATGAAAACACAAGAAAGAAATGTTAGAAAAAATGTGGGATTAAGCATAAATATTATTTTACATAGGATTTAGCATACGGATAAATTTAACAAGGGGTTTACCATACAGACATTTAACATATGATTTAGCATTAAACAGGTTTGTCGCGTAATGATAAATCCCAGGTCTATTATATAAATGCACCAGTTCAGCATTGATTCTTTTCTCGTTTCCCTCTGGAATTTTTGAAAACTTTAGTTCTACTTTGAGGTCGCTTACTTGTTGTGTTTATTTTTTAATCAGCTACTTCATCGCTCTGTGGCCAGAGTCAAGATCTTCAGTAAATTGGTTGTTATTTACAACAGCTTGAGCATTTACATCAATAGTTGGAGTGTCCATTTTAAACGGATTGCCCTATGAAAGAAAATTTAACGAAAACGTTTACCGAAGATTCAGCAATTCATTTGAAACACAGTTTGCAGAGGTTTCTAGAGAAGCAAAGTTTAAAATTAAGATTAGAGCTACTGCTACTAATAATATTATTAAAGAAACAAATAACGATTTACATGACTGTTGATCGATATTATTGATCGATGAAAAACGTTGCAGTTTGGAAACCTCACTATTCCCTTTCAAACACTCCGAATGAATTTGAAGATCATTTGGAAATCATTGTAACGATTTAGGTATGTATTCATTTTTAAGTTTCGTAATGGTCTTTCAATTGCCATTCTTGTACACTGTCTTGATTTTTTATTTTGGAGAGCTTCCCGGAAACAAAGTTTTCCGTCATCATAGTCTTGCCAATTACTATGGCAGAGTTTGCCCATTTTTGGGAATTCAAATACTTTTTATATGACAAGTTGAAATTTTGGCTGACCATCAAACTCAACTGATTAGTGTAGGTACATACATACATACAAATATGCAACTGGCACACATGATAGATTGAGTTGATAAAAAGGTATTTTCAACTATCTACATGTAATAGTTTTTTAAGACAAGCGATTGGCAAACGATAAATGCGTTAGAAACCGGTGTTTTTATTTTGTTTCCAGTATACAATTTTTTTAAAAACATGTGTCTACTCAAGCCATTTATTGTATTTCTAAGGCATAAAATGTGTAAGGCAGAGTAATTTAAGTAATTAAACAATAAACGCCGTACAAAATTAAGCTCATCCTAGTCGTTGTCCATTTCGTAGACGTAACTTGCGTGCTCCATATTTTCAAATCTGCAAAACTAAAATACCCATAAGTTGGCGTCATATATTATCGAATAGCATACGTCGTAGGTTTCAACATACACGAAAACTAAAATCTGATTTCCTTGTAACAAATCACTTAACCTTTCATAGCTCATATTTCTGTTTAGCAGCAATGTCTCTTGGGCTCCATCAAACTTTTGTTGAAAAGTCAAGTAGGATGATATTATGTCCATGCACTCAAGACAGAGATCGACGAACCTCTGATTAAGTAAAGGAAATATTTCGATTCTTTCGTGGACATTTTTTAAGACTGTGTCGTTGTTTTCTGTAAGGACAATGAACTCATTTCGCTGCAGAAAACGGTGCAATTAAATATACACCATTAGTTTTCTATGAAAAGGTGTTTAACAAACAATTAATAAAAACAATATAACATATTAATTACCAGCAGAATCAAACGTACCTATATGCAACTGGCATACACGGTAGTGTTTGTACAAATGCAGCTTCAACTATTTACATGTAGCCGATGTTTTAGACAAACGACAATCTAAAAATGCATGAGAAAGCAGTAGATTGTTTATGATGTTTGAAATATGCACAATCCTTTAAGGTTAAGTTTTAAACAAAATACACCGTAGGAAATGAATATATAATAAGGTGCAAATGATATAAATAAAGATTTAATACATAAAATGGTACTTCAACTTTTTACACAGCTTACTTTTTACTCTTTAATAGGTTAGTAACACATGGCTCCAAAAATGTAGATGGTGTAAATAAAATATACAGCGTAAAAATGTGTACGTGTAGCCAATTTTACAAAAGTATATCTCCGCTTGACACGCTAAGTACAACAATGGCAGACACATATTAATATGTAGCTCGATAAGTTCAAGTATTACGTAATAACAAGTTATTCAAATTTTTAATGTGAATTTAATGTAATTTAAAACATGAAAATAAATGTTTGTAAGTAATTATTATTAAAACATGGACTTCTAGGTTAGGAATTTTTTTGTTAAAAAGGCGTAGTTGTAGATTATATTATTGTAGAATTAGAAAATAAAATAGCTAGGGTATTACGGAAAAAGTAGACATGTGAAACCAAAATCGTGCAGTGCATGTGTTTTATTTGCATTGTGTTTTCGCATATTTACTCCTTGCACTACATTTTCAAAGCATGTATAAGAATAACCTATGAAAAAATCGGGGGTTCTTGAGAATTGCTCCTTATCAGTCAAAATCAAGCATATTTCATGATTATTAACAATGGTTTCGATAATTCTCAAATTAAAAAGAGTAAATTCGCGTATAGATGAAATGAGTCATTGGGCTCGCTTCAACTAAATTTGCATAGTTTCACCCGCATCAAGAAAGCTTCTTTGGGATCACCGTGAAAATAGCGAGCAACAAAAAGTAAGCTTTTACGTTTTGAGAATTTATTCTATTTTTATTTTGAAGTATTTTACGCTACCAAATGGGAAATTGACACTTGCATTTATACATTCGTGACGATTGAAGTAAGCACAGGCTTGAATGTATTTCTGAAGTACTTGGATGTAAACATTGTTTATGGATTCCTTTTTATGTGTTGACAAATATTTCTTTCAGGGGGGACGTGACGGATCCGAGGCTGGTCTTGCAAAGTGAGGACGGCATAGCCAACTACGTGGATATAGTGCAAACGCGGACAATGGAAAACAACGAGCGTCTACTCACGGCCAGTTCAATTACACAGGCTTGGCTGTGTCACATGATCATGACCCAAATGTATTGCGTACAAGATGCAGGGCTTTGTCTCAAGTTAAGGTATGTTCAAATTACAACCAGCGTGAAAACCAACTCATCTGAAAGAAAACCATCATTTATGTACCTTTTTTAAACATTTTTGTTTTGAAAATTCCATCCGGGGAGTTGGAAGCAGGATGGAATACTTCAACCGACAGCTCAGCTAATTTCTTTGCTGATCGTAAGTAATTTGATGCTTGAGGAATAAGTAAAGGGTCAATAGGAGGATGAAAAGCAGCCACTATGTGTTCATGTATGTCATGCGATTCTAACAATGTTTTGTCCGGACTTTTGGGCTATCATTCTAAATACACTTAAAATACTTTATTTCGATGTGAAGAGAAAATTATTACATGATTTTAATAGAGGCTCCCAGTTTGATTGGGAACAAAAATGGTCTGGACGAAATCCAAAAGAAAATCAGACCGGGTGGAGACGAAAGATAGAGGAGAGAGCAGCCCAACCTTGAGATGAGTCTCAAATGATGGTATGTAAAACTATCGTCTCTTACTTTATTTGTCCGCGATAAAATTATTCTTATTCAGTTTTGAGCATGTCGCTTTTCACTATACGAGCATTAAACTCAAAATATGTTATCGTTTATGATTCCAGATTCAATTGAAAACCCAAGAGCGACAAACAAACAGCTGGAGTCTTTTCGTCTGCAAAGAAATTTGTTTCTATATGTATGTTCAACTTAATATATCCTTCGTAGTACAAATCATATTTGAACAATAATCTTGCTATTGGAAAATATTACAATAATATAATACGGTTTTTGGCACTATAAGATTTATGTATTACATTATAATGTAAATAATATTCGAAAATGTGAAAAATTAATACTGGTGTAACATTTAACAAACAATTAAGAATTTATTCCAACGCGATAAGAACCATTAGTTCTCAAAAAATTAATACGCTTTGTTGATATTATAAAAATACATAAAATAATATTCTGCGTGTAATTTGTGTTTACAAATAACGGGAAGTGAAACCGTTTTCGCTATTTTATTGCTAATTTTTAGTTTATATCCTATACAAACAAATGCATAGAATTGGGATTGAACCAAAAATTATATTTAAATTGTACAAATGATATCATTCAAAATGTGGTACTACTTTTGAAAACATATAACACTTGTCATAAAGTCATATTATAAGCTCCGCTCTATGCAATGTTGGCAGTGCACGGAGTTAGTTAAAAAGAAACATAGGGGGGAAATGAAACAATATTTCTAATTCTGGAAAAAAATTAATAGTGTTTTAATCATGTATTCCACTCCAGTCTGAACTTATTAACATACGCAAGGTTGAGGAAAATATTAAAAACGGGAAATGAAGGTTACGGACACATATACCATTAAATTTACACATTTATAAATGAGACGTTGAAGCTCTAATAAAATTGCTAGGTTGTGTATTACATAAAACGTTGAAGTGTTCTTGTATAATTGTATTTTACGCTCAAAAACAATAAAGCTTCGTTTAAATCGTCGCTGTTTATGTACCTATTTTTATAGCAAAAAATGTTTCTCAAATAATTGATAAAATCAAAGTAAACCTTTTTATAACGTAAATTTTATGGAGAAACTAATGGTAACACAAATTATTGAAACGCAAACCATGTTTTAAATGCATGTTTACATGTACTTCTAAATCTAGTTAGTAAACAAAGCCACTGGCGTGTTATTTTCCTTTTTTACGTTGGCTAAATGCATAATATTTCATCCACGAGGAGAAATGGCACACACATGAAGAAAACGCCGAACTTGTCTCTTGAGAAGGTGTGAAACGACGTTAATTCGCGGATTCATTATGGTCATGAGAACTAAAAATATAAATATAGTATTATTAATAAGTATGATGATTTGTTAAGCATGGTAAATACAATCATCATCACGTACATGTCGGAGACATTTATTATGCTTCCGGTGAAAACCTTCTGGAGGCAGGGCTCAGGATCCAGAGACGATGGCTGGTTATCAGTGACATCCACCCCATTCACAAACTCATCAAGCATCGACTTAGGGAATCCGACAGTGTGGCACATTTTAATGACTTCGTAAGCATCCAAGATAAGTGCAACGAACAAACTTATAACGACATAAGTAAATAGCGCAGTAAATGTGTAAAGATACACTCGACAGAACCACCAAAGCAGAAGGGACTTTGATGTCGTTAACCCAAACGTTTCAAACAAGTCGTCTCCGTTGATAATCGCGAATAAACACTCAGAGGTTGTAGAAAGTGTGCTGAACTGTTAAATACATTAAATTTCAATTGTACTGAAAAGAGCATAACTGAAAATGTATCTAAAATGTGATGTCCTACCTTTACGTTATAGGGTCCCAAAATCAGCCACCCGGAGAAAGTAAATCCTGCATAAATCATGAAAGCGCAAACAATAAAGCGGAGAACGTCAGGGGCTGCTCGTTTCAGAGTTAAAATGAGAATGTTGTAGCTTCTAAAGAATCCTAAGTAGCGAAGTATTCCCATCCAGACCAAAACATTCCCAATTCCCAATAATAAGCTACAAAAATTCCATGCATCTCCTGTTAGTTGCTGTAATACAGAATTTATTACAGAAGTTATCAATAGGCACTCTTCAACAGTGAAAATTCAATTACGGTCAAATGCTCACTTTATTTTCAATTCGCTCTTTGATTACAGAGCCGAAAACGATGAGAGTATCATTCATGATGATAAGTAGGTACCAAAAGTTTAGAAATTCCAACTTTTCGTTTGTTGTCATCTCACGATTGTAGACTGCTTTAAAGAAACTAATTGCTTCCTGAAAATATTTGGGGAGTTTTACGGACAAAAACCAAATTTACATAAAACATTCTGTTTTCTGAATGCATTTCATTTAGTTACCCGTTTTATTAGCTGAGCTCGATAAATCGCCCTGCAACATAGCACGAAGGAGATCATACACAACATAATCACAATGTAGTTTATCCCACTTCTTCCAAACTTTTCAAGTAGAGTGTCCGCCTTATATTCTTTACGTGCTTTACACGGAAGTCGAGTTGGTGGGGCTTCCAGCGTAACTAACAACTGACCATCATGACCTTGATTATTGAACTTGATCTATTGCATTTAACACAACAAATCCCACTGATTAAACATTAATTAATAATAATTAAATATTAATATTATGCGTATTTTGTGACATGATAGCTTACATCAATATCAAAACGGAAACAATCTGGTGATTTAAAAGGCCCCAAATCTCGAAACCGTACAGTTTTTAGAGTAAATAGAAGATGTACTTCCAGTAGAGTAGAAAATAAAATTGTAAAATTTTCGTTCCGAAAATACGATTTACTGGAAAAGCTGCTGTTTAGCATGGCTGCCGGTACATCAATACATTTTGTTTCAGTTCTGCTTTTAAATTTGAGGGTTTCATTAAACCCAAAAATCCCTGTTAAATACTTTTCTTGGCAAACTTGAATTGGTGACAATGTTCCGTCCACACTTTTATAAGAATACGGTCCTATTGCGGCTTCTTGAACGTTTACATACTAAAGTAAAATGAACATACTTGCATAAAACCACCTTCAGTGGTTAATTTTAACCATTAAATTGAAATCATGCTCACCGCTTTTATAGCAAAGTCAACAAATTCATAGAAAGTTTCTGCCTTATAAACAGCAAGTGGTCCAGTTGAAGGTGGAAAAGATAACACTTCCAAACTAGAATCCCAGTCCTTCAGGAAAAGGTGTGAGAATGTGATTTTGTTATCCCAACTATAATTTACATCTGCAGCACGATAAGTTGCAAAAACGCAGAGCTGAAATAGCCAATTGAAAAACTTATAAAATTTTATACATGATTTGCAATTGTGGAGAAAGTTTAGAGAGTGAACATCTTACCTGGAAGGTAACAAAAACTACTTTTACCACCTGAATGGCTAGCTTCCACGGAAATTTTCCGGTTGCAGTCCATTTTTCTAGTGGATTCATGAAATAAAGTTGAAGTTTTCGTCTCATTTCCTCCGATTTCAAGGACTGTGGTCCAGTAGCAGTTGCTGGACATTCACTTTCAGGTTGGTCCATTCCTTATTTATTGTGAGCAGCCAGAGTTTGCTTTCTTTTCAATTGAATTTGTAAATTTTATGTCACACCAGTTTTCAACCTTCACTGAGATTATTTTTTTAACGAATAAAACTAATTTGGATCTAGGTTATAATCTGATAATAAACACCGTTTAAAAGCAAGTTTGTTTATTTCTGAGTTCAACACACCAACATGTGATCCTATAAGGGCTGGGGTTATATTTGTGAGAACTCGATCACGGGTGGGTTTAGCGCCAAAGATCCCAGAACAAGCACCATCCAATGCAGATATTTTTGTGAAGCCCAGGGTGAAGAGATGCAGAGAGTCTGTGATATAATTAATCTTCAACTCAACCTGTTACCCATCTATACGCTTTTGCTTTGCTTTGCCAGTTGTCAAGCGCAAAACTGAGGAGTTTGTTAACTCAAATGCAAACTCTCTCATTTCATGACGCTATGAAATTGATATAATCGCAAGAGCAGTATTAATGCCTTAATAATACAAAAGAAATTAAATAATCACTCCATCTGAGTTTGAGTGCTGATAACATAAGCTGATGAGTTATTTTAATGAAAAATGTTTTAAATTCATGCACGTTAGGTACTATATTTCCTGCTTTACTAAATGTCTTAAGAAGTTGTATTTAAGGAATCCTCACATTTACACATTTAAAATGTTATAAAAATTGCGAAATGCTCCCAGATTTAAAGACTAAAACTAAACTAAATAATTTTTACCTAAAGTTATTCACTTTTGGGTCATTCAAGATTCTTTGATTCGCATTGAGGGTGTAGAACCACACAGGCATGGAATCGGAATAAAAAAATGCAGACCTGTTACAGTTAAGTTTCAAATGATGATGGTGTGGGAAACGTTTCGGAAAGGAATTAACCCCCTATGACCCAACGATAAAAACGATTACAAACGATTTCAATCTTCCTTCCAAGAACATAATTTTATCTTATAATATTTTTTTCGTTTCAGATGCTGTGGATATCTGACATTACATAGAAGCCTGGTAGAAAAGGTGGCGAGATAAACCTTAGAATTTAGTTCTTTTTTCAGCCAAATAATATTACTTACTACATTTTACCCGAAATTTACAAAGAGTATGTAAAGAATTTACAAAAAATGCCAAAAAAAGGAAGATTTGAGGTAGCGTGAATTCCTCCGTACCTCAATATGATTTGGCAAGTAAAATCAGAACCTTTAGAACTTTTGAGACTCTTGAAATCAGAAAAGATTGAATTACTACGGCGTATATTTAAAACTTGTTATTACGGTTCTTATTATTCAAATGTAATAGCTTCTAAAAATTCAACAGAACTTGTTCCAACTAAACGACACGTGGTGAAATGGAATCCTTCAGATTTGTGATCTGTTGAATACATCCCCTGAAGGCCTTTTCCAGCTCCGCCGAATCCCACTCAGCTTTCAGGTCTTCAAAAGCTGATCTTCCTTGGAAGGCAATGCTTTAAAAACAAAATATTTGTTGTCAATTGGAATATCAATCATAATAATTTTGCTTCATTTAAAAAACAATGAATAATCACCTTTCCTGATCCTTCCAGAACTTCAACAAATCCTTCATCTCATTTATAGACTTTCTCTCCAATTCATTCAACTCTTTCACTCTTTTCTCCTCCAATTTAGCTACCGTCTCAATCAAAACTTTGTGAAATGCTTTGAGTCGTTCGTAAAGATCATCCTGTTTCTTACATGCTCTTTTAAAATTTTCATACAGAGCTACAAGGGTTGCAGCATCAAAGGCGCCAACAACGACGGAAAGAAAAGTCTTATCATGAAGGGTTCTAAGGTCTAAGAAATTGTCGGCCTGAAAGAAAAAAACGAGATATTTAAATGTAAATAACTAAAACAAATGCTCAACTATTAATACATTCGACAGACTGATAACTACCTCGTCTAACATCGGTAAGCAGAAATTAGCTGCGATGTCGGAACTAATCTCCAATACTTGATTGATGGTTTTAATGATAGCATTCTGTAGCTTCAGCCTGACGTTTTTATGTTCCAATTTATTAATTTTGTCTTGCAGATGATTTCCGCAACTCATTTTGATTGTAGCTTGTAGTAATTGATGATGGGAATGATTTATATATTTGAAATTTTGTAGAAACGCAAAATTCAAAGAAAGATTAGGATATTAAAAAACAAAATCACAGCCCTCCTCTGAAAGCTCCTGCTGTAGTTTTCAAGTAAACACAGAGTATGAATAACGCAGACTCGGCTGGAGCAAAGTGAAACCATATAGAAAAAAATTGTGCTATGTTTGCAGTGCAGATTTGTGGTGCGTGGTACTCATTCACAATTCCTTACCAGAGCCAGCCTTGCGAAACTAAAATTCCTTTATTTTTCAACCATGGACATATAATTTGAATTGAATATAGTTAGGCATAACGAAGCATTTTTCAATCATATTCGGTGATAAATTGTTTTAAAACTCACATTTTCTGAAGACCAAACTCCAATTGCCAATCGTGTCATGTTTATATGTGCACTTAATTACGTAAGCAGGAAATGCAAACCTCACTGCCATCATATCCATTAATGCCCTGTAAATCTGGCTAAAAACAGCTGCATGAATGTCTAATTATTATGACATCAGACAACCTTCTCAGAACCGGTTATTCAAGACAAATTTCATATTTTCTGTGCAAAGAATGGATTTGATAGTAAGATGAAGGCAGTACGACACCCTTCATCAAACTCCAGACGCTTGCACATTTTGCGAAAGGTCAAGATCTTCACTTGTACTGTCCTCACATCTTAACATACATAACCTAAATGACTCCTTATTTTCCTATAGGGACTTAGCCTATCCAGTTAAAAAACTCAGGCTTGCTCAATCAGATGACGTTTAAAACGTTATGACGATGAATATGATATGCCAGTGAGTGGATATCTTTGTAGTCGTTCTGTAGGTGGTGCCCTTCTTGAAACATGTACTCCTCGCATCCTGCCAACTCATCTTGTTTGCGTGATGATGTGAGTGTGACACCTGCCTTGAAATCATCCACACATGATGTTCCCTTCCTGTTTTGAGAAGGATTATTTGAAAAATACTCTCGTTTGAAGTAGAATTGTAAAAAGTGAAAGGAAAGTGATGTAAGGATGAAAATTAAAATACTTTTAATTGAGGTTACTCAGTTCGTGATGTTTTGATAGGTATTGGCCATGAAAAAGAATGGCTAGCACATAAATGGAATATTATTGGAAAAAATTCAGTCGGCTCGTTCAACAATTTTTATTCCAATTCTCTAGTTAATTTTTTATAAAGTTTTTTTTTCTGTAGCACGTTCTCAAATTACCCCGTGTAACAAATACACAAATCCTTTCGCAAGCTGTTTCCTTTCCACTAAAAACATAATACCAATGAGACGTAGAGCATATGAGAATATACTCAAAGAATTGGCGTTTTTACAAGTTGTTGCACAATGCTGAAACAAAGAGCTACGAAAATGTAAAAGCCTTTCATATTGTGTAGAACTCAGAAATTAAGGTTGAAAATTACCAATAAGAAATTTTAAACAGACAGCAAACCATCCGATTTTGTTTAAACCTCTATAGTTCATCAGATTAAAAATAATTTGGTAGGGAAATCTTCATGATAAAACGTGGCTTTGCTGTTTATTTCAATCAGTAATTAGCGACTACCAGTTCATTCTTCTGTGTTGTGAATGAGCACTGTGAAAGTTGTAAATGACTCCAGAAGCAACGTAACCATTCTCAAACCTTTAATGACTTGGGACACGATGATGCATACCAAATTCATAGAAAAGCGTGAATTTACGCTAATGGCTTTTGGTAACTCTTTCCATCTGCTATCAAGCATAAAAGGTTATCATGAAAAGTGAAAAGAATGTTGAGCAAAATAACTAGATTATTGAAGAAAACATGAAAGCATTCTTTGCTCATTAGACCACCTTATTGGTTTGATACCAGGAATTGGTTCTGGAGCATTTTTCATATAAAAGCTCATGAATGGGTGTGATACTGCATCAGAATCTCCAAAGCTTTTAGCAGAGAAATTCTAGAAAGTACCTCTAAAACTAAAAAATCATCATGAAGGTTAGTTAGTTAGAATTTTAAATTATTATCCTGCATACTGCCTCATTCAAAATTTCTTTCATCTTTTCCAACATGATTAACATTCTTTTGTGAAATCTTTCGCAGATCATCTACCTCATTTTTGCCTTCCTCATGGCACTCGCAGTGACAAGTGCAGGAGCTTGGAAAAATGGAAGAGAAAGGCGTGCTACTCCACTAGATATAGAATTAGAGAGACAAGCTCAGTATTCTGGTGGTGGGTTATTTGGAGGATAACTCTTCTCAAATTGACTGATTTTATTTCATTTTTATCTCAAAATTGTATTAATTAAATTAATAAAGAAGCAGAATAAAAAATAATTTGTTCCTATAAGCCTACAAAGTTCTTACATTTTTTCTAGTGATTCTTTGTTGAAATCTGAATATGTTAAACTTTCTCATCACGAAGTCTTTCCCAAAGAAAGTATAATTGGCTTACATGACTTCCGCAACTTTTTCATAAGCTTTTTCTCCTTTGTCGAATCCCAATCCTATCGCTTCCACGAGTTAAGAACTTCTGTACATTTAATTTTAAGGAATTTTCCGATTTCCAATACGAAAGAAAAATCACATACTCCCAGATACTCCGAAGTTCGACGTAACAAAAGCAGATTATACGGTAACGGCACTCTGATAAAAGCTTATGAACCTGTTCTTCACTCCAAAATGAAAAACCGGGCTTTGCCAAACGATATAAAACAAATTAAATGAATGTATGACCAGATCGACGAGTAGTGCATATTTGGTTTTCAGAAAAGAAATGAATTTGTTGTGGAGCTTTCTATGAATGAAATGGAAGCAGATTAATTAGTACTGTACCACTTGTATTACTTTCCTTTGTATAACATTTGTAGAATTGCCTATCTTCTTATTGGATTATTATTATTAGTACATGTTTTCAATAAAACGAGTTTGTGTGCTGATACTTTTTATTACACCTGTCTTAAAATCATCCACACCCGATACTACATTTCCTGCTTTACTTGATGTCTTTAGAAGTCAGATTTAACGAATCGTCTCGTTTAAAATACTATAAAAATTGCGAAAAGCTTCCAGATTTAAAAATGAAAACTAAATTGAACAATTTTTAGCTGAAGTTACTCAGTTTCGTGATCTTTTGATTGTTTTTGGATGTTAAGAAGATGGACTATTATTTCGACGAAAGATAAACTGGAAAAGACAGCAAGTTATATATTCTTGTTGGCTCGTTTTTCAATAATTTGTATTCCAATTCGCAAGGTAAACTGCAGACTTTCACTTTGTTATAAAGTCTTTTGTAGTACGTTCTCACATTCCCCCTGAAAATGATACACAGAACCTTTATAAACTATTTTTACTTTACACACATATGTAAATCCACAGCCTGATTTTATATAAAAACATGAACCACAACGTTTATGAAACATGAGAAGTTTCGAATGATGTAAAATGATCGGGCTAATTTCATTGCTTGTCATATACAACGTAGTGTAATGTTGCAATTCTGATTCCAAAAGCAATTCTTCGAATGTACTTTATTGTTATTATATAGATACTATAGATTACTTTAAGTCAATTGGTTTTGAAAATACCTTGGGCTGACAGGACAACCATAATCATTGGAATTGATTTCATTCAGAATTTAGCGACAATCAGTTCATTATTCATATTTATGAATGAGCACTGTTAAAGTTGTAAATGACTCCAGGAGCGCGATACCCCGTCCTCAAACCTTTAATGACTTGGGACACGATGCTGGATACAAAGTTCGTAGGAAACCGTGATCATCATCAATGAAATCACTCTAATGACTTTTTGGAAACTCTTTGCATCCTCCACCAAACATAAAAAGGTCTCACGATATGTAATAACAATTATGTACAAAATTGATTCTGGACTATTTTTTCATATAAAACCTCATGAATGGGTGTGATACTGCATCAGAATCACCAAAGCTTTTGGCAAAAAAAGTTCTAAAAACCACTTTTAAAACTCAATAACATCATGAAGGTCAGTTTTAGTTCAAATTTGTATTAAATATTTTGCATATTGCCCCATTAAAATTTTCTTCAATATTTTCCAATGTGGTTCTTTTCTTAAATCTTTCGCAGATCATCAACCTCATTTTTACCTTTCTCATGGCAATCGCACTGGCAAGTGCAGGCACCAAAAGACCAAAACGTGCTACTCCGCTGGATATGGAAACTGAGAGACAAGCTCGGTCGAATGGTGTTGGGTTTGGGGGTCTTTTAAAAATTTATTGATTTTTATTCATTTTCGTCTCAAAATTGTACAAATTAAATCAATAAAGCAGTAGTTAAAAAAATTTTGATTTAAAAGTTCTTACAGTTTTTCTAGTTATTCCTCGTTGAAAATTGAGTATGCTCGACTTACCATCACAAAATGTCTCCCAAGCGAAAATAATATTGGCGTACATGAATTCTGAAAACTTTTCATAAGCTTTTTCTTTTTTTGGAACCCTAACGCCGTCGCTTCGTAAAGTTAAAAGGTAAAAGTTGTGAAAATAATAATAAACAAACAGAAAATTATATAGAAAGACGGTTGCTGCTGTAAATTGAACTAGTTTGTTTCTGTTGTTGTTGCCCGGGTTAAAATGTAGGTTCCTAAATAAAGTAAAATTTAGCAGCAATTTACTTATATTTCAATACAGGATTCGTCTAAGATTTACACACGATATAGGTAGCATATAAATGTGAAGATCCCAGGTTCATATCGACCTTGTCATTGAAGTCATTGCAGGGACTTAGCCTAGCCAACGTTAGTTGTAAAACGTTATGAATATGAAACAGATTTAACGAATTCCCTCTTTTTTAAAATATTATAAAATTTGCGAAATGCTTCTAGATTTAAATATGAAAACTAAACTAAACTGTTTAATCTGAAGTTAGTCATTTTTGTAACCTTTTCATTTGTATTGACATGTGGAAGTCGGACTAGCTTTTTGGCACAAGATAA
Organism: Orchesella bifasciata; assembly: GCA_034697805.1. Classification (NCBI taxonomy): domain Eukaryota; kingdom Metazoa; phylum Arthropoda; class Collembola; order Entomobryomorpha; family Orchesellidae; genus Orchesella; species Orchesella bifasciata. The sequence goes on from JAQGAP010000164.1 coordinate 41,685, forward strand.
AGGGGAAAAGGCAATAAGCTATCAATTTTGGTTGACTCGTTACTCAGCAATTTTTTCAAGGTAAACTACAGACTTTCACTTTGTTATAAAGGGTTTCTGTAGTACATTCTAACAGTAGCCGTGAAATAAATACGCAAACCCTTTTGCACATGGATTTTCCTACCTTTCAGTCAAAGTACATATGGGAAGTAATTCAGCACAGGATAAACTCAAAAAATCGACTTTTTACACTTTTTACAGTTTGCATCTCATGTGTTGTGAAATTCATAAACGTTTCGGATATGATTCGACGTATTAAAAACTCTCAATGGGGAATCCTCATCATAAAACCTGTGGTTGATGCTGATTTCAATCAGCAATTATCGACAAGCTGGTAATTATTCCGTTTTTTGAATGAACATCGCGAAGAGTTATGCCAAAATATCCCATTCTTAAATCCCCAATGTTTGAGAAAATACGAAGGCTGATAACAAATTCAATGGAAATCATCATCATGATGATCATTAGATGAGCGCTGATGATGTTTTTGGTAACCCTTTCGTTCTGCCAATATTCATAAAAGGGTTCCGGACTCTACCTGCGAAGTTGAATGTTACATTATTTTATTACATAACTCACCTAATTACGAAAAGTATTGAAGAATCATTACCTATATTTATTGCCACTCTTCTACGTCCCACCTCCGTTTCTACTTAAGAATATAAGTTTGCATGTAAACTTGAATAACTACCTTGTTTGTAATTGCCTAAGTTCTGTCATTTTGTAGCAGTTATTGCAATTGATTAACAAAATATTCCAATTGAGTTTCACGTCATTTTTTAATATCAACCCAAAATGGCGGATACAAAATTAATTACATGGTTGTATGATCATATATTAAGGTTTTAGATTGGAACTTTTTTTTGTTTGTCTACAGCTACTTACAAATGAACGGGAAACAGTTATACTAGTATTGTCCCAGTGTATATTGCTTGTCATTGTGAAAACAGTTCAACTAGGAACTGCGTAGCTACTTCAAGATTTACCTACTCATTATAATTCAAGGTGACAGTTGTTAATAATTTATTATTGTCTCTTTCTAGTTTTTATTAATACTCTTTTTTAACGTTAAGTATAAATGTATTGTAACCACAAAAATAGTGACAAGGTTAGTCCTTGACAACGCCTTGTTACTACCAAAAATAATTATTTCATGTTAAGTAAATAGCCAAAAGAATGTAAGGTAAAAATTAGTATAAATACTCACCCTTTACCCTTTTATAAATCAGTACCAAATTGGATTTTTATCAATAAACTATCTACTATCTTTTCAACTCTAAAACTGTTCACCAGCTCACAATTATTACAATTATGCTTATTTTTATAGGACCTATTCAATTACTGAAGAACTTAGGCTTGCTCAATAACTTTTAAAGCATTATGACGATGAAACTGATGTACCTGTGCAATTAATATGCATGTAATAGTTCTGTTAGTGTTCTCCAATGTATTCGGTAGCGCTGTAGCAATGCTACAGGAAGAAATTTGAGGCTAAAATTAGTTAAATGGGAAGGTTTGTACCTAAATGGCATATTACATAATGTTATTGCGTTACAGGAAGGTTTCAAATTGGAGGAAAATTCTGCACCCATGAATTCTTTTCGCGTTTGTATGTCGATAATGTAAGCTACACTTTCATGACAAATGACTATCATCGATGCCGGATACTATATTTACTGTATTACAAGATACGTTGAAAAGGCATACCAGGGTTGAGGAATCCTCCCCTTTAAAATAATATTACAATTGCGAAAAGCTAAACAATTTTTAACAGATTTTGATTGGTATTGGAGGCGAAGGAGATGCACCGATTTCTCGAGGAAGGATATAGCAGAAAAGACTACAAGTTATAAATTCTTGTGGGCACGTTCTTCAACATTTTTTATTGTAATTCTCAAGATAAACGAGATAATTTCACTTTGTTATATAGGTTTTTTGTAGTAAGTTCTTAATTTCCACCGTGAAAATAACACACCCAACCTTTGTAAACTGTTTTTCTTTTCTGTTCGAAACAGAATACATATGATAAGTAAATGAGAAGCAGAGGATACACTCGAAGAATTGGAGGTTTTAAAAGAACTGATTTATATCAAATGACTGGAAAGTATGTAAAGGAGCTAACGTGCATACGGCCATACGCATACATATTTGTAGGTCTGTAGTAAAATCCAGTTTTCTTATATGTACAGGGAAATTTTCATCATAAAACGCTGTTGATTTCAATCAGTAATTTACGACAATTAGCTCCTTCTTCAGTGTGTACTGTATGACCACTGTGAAAGTTGTAAATGACTGTAGGAGCAAGAAACCTCATTCTCAAATCTCTAATGACTTGGGACACGATGATAGACACCAAATTCTAGGAAACCGTGATCATTATCTTGAAAATCTCGCTAATGACTTTTTTATTACTCTTTCCATCCGCCATCAACCAAAAAAGTGGATGATGATAGGTAAAAACAATGTTGAACAAAACACTCATATAACATGTAACTCGATTTAAGAGGAAAACATGAATTCTTAGCTCATTAGACCACATATTTGGCATCATACCAGGAATTTGTTCTGGAACCTGGCCCTGCTTCATATAAAAGCTCATGAACGGGTGTGATACGGCATCAGAACCAAGTTTGAAACAGTCAAAAAATCTGAAAACAACTTTTTAAAACTCAACATCATCATGAAGGTCAGTCTGTATATTTATGTAAACGTATTCTGAAAATGGCATTCTTTTGCACATTAAACAATGCATAAATTCCTTTCTAAATTTCTTATATGATAATCTTTTCTTTTAAAATTTTTGCAGCTGACATATCTCATTGTAGCAGTCTTTTTCCTAATCGCGATGGCAAGTGCTTCGGTTTTTCCAGATTCCAGAAAAGGAAGAGAAAGGCGTGGCACTCTCCTTGAAGTAGAACTGGAGAGACAAGCTCGGCACCATGAATATGAACCAAAATGATACATTAAAATTTATTGTTTTCTGGCCCCACAAATTAAATCTGTGGTTTTATTCCATTCTCATTTTTAAGTTGCAAAAAAAGTATCGGTTTCGTTAAGTATAAATTTTTCTATAGTATTTACTATTTCCTAATCAAATCGTACAGTGGAGTTTAATTGAAATTTTAAAGTAGTTAAGAATATAAGGTTACCTATTCAAAATTTTGGAATCACAATTATAGCCGGTATATTTCATATAAGGTTTTTGTAATCAGCAGAATAAAAATTTTATTTTTAAAAGCCCACGAAGTCCTAACAGTTTATATACTTATTCCCCGTTGAAAATTGAAAATGCTTGACATTCCGATCACGAAATGTTTACCAAAACAACGTAAAATGGGCTTGCAAGACATTTAAAACTTTTTCATATTCTTGTCCTAATTTATTGAATTCCAATCAAAATTCCATTGCATACTAGTAGTATTCCACGGCTGCTTTTGAACAATACATTTGCGACTAGTCGTTTGTTTGGTTTGTATAAAATTTAGATTGTGCAACACACGGAAGCTTGTCTATTTACTAAAATATATAGATAATTTTATGCTGTTATATAGATATAATGTTACAGTCAAAAATGTGTCTACAAACGGAACTATTTGTGCGGATTTTTTAGTAGCATTGTACAAACAATTATTAAATAAAAACCAGTAAGTCATCAAGACATGGGATACAGCTGCCTATATTATATAATCATGCTATCCATTTCTCATAGAAATATTCCAGATCGTTTGACGCCTAAAGTTTCATACACTAATTTGGATATTTAAGATGCATAAATTGAGCGGAATAGGTTTCACTTTCGGTATACTTCAGAGCAAATGATTGGAAAGTTGCTTTTTCTATTTTCCCTACAAAAACCAACTTTCTCCATTGAATGCTTTTTTTCAGTGATGGTCATATCAAGATTGTCAATGCAGTTACTGACAAGTCCAGGGTGTCGCTGCTCCGGCTGTTGCACTAGTTCAAATTTTACTCCTAAAGGTACTCTAAACTGATGACAGTTTGATCGTCGAATCAACGACTTCATATTCCAAACAACAAAGTATTTTCACTTCCGGTTGACTACCGAATTTATTTCATCAAACAAAAATCCCAAATAATAGCGCTATCAGCACTCAATAATAACTTTCAAAAAGCCAATCAATAAAAACAATTACAATTAGCAGGCTGCTAAAATTACAATGAGATCACACGCGAACTGAATCGCTGTTACACATGAGCTGTCTGAGCACACAATGACCATTTTTCTTTTTTTCTAGGCTATCAAAAGTACAATGAAACTCATAGCAAAATTCAATAAACGCGCTTTACATTCAATGTATTTCAACTTACACCATAAAAATAAGTAAAAATTCTTAAAGGCTATTTTCGCAGACAAACAGAGTGAACGGAGGCAGAGAGTATACGATTTTATTGGTATTCAACCCTGCCAGTTACCCATATATTTTGGCAAGCCGACTGCGAAAGAAAAGGCGTACGAAAACATTAGTCCCATTTTAATGCTAATGAAGTTAAACAAGGCACTCCGTATCTTTTTTTACACTGCAGCAACAACTATTGCTTTGTCTTCAGTTACAAAGTTGAGAAGTTTGTTGACTCCCTTATTTCATGACCCGGCCGAATTATATCATATGCATGCACAATTGCAGGGAGGAATATTCATTACTGAAATGTACTTTGTTTAATGTTTGAAAGTTTTTGTTAATGAAATGTACAGTAATAAAATTCAAGTATGTCTGAAGCTTCATTAAATAAAGGGGAAACCGTTATACTAGTATTGTTCCCGTGTGTATTGCTTGTCAATGTACAACGATGAAAGTGATCTGCTCGTGCAATTAATACGCATGTAGTAGTTCTGTTAGTATTCTCCAATGTGCATGTTTTCGAGTTTGTGTGTTGATAATGGAAGCTTATACGTCACGTTCGTGACAAATGATAATCATTCATTGCAAATGCTGCATATCCTGTTGTACAAGATACTTTGAGAAGGCACTTGGACATGAAGGAGATGTACCAGAATTTCGACGGAGGAAGTTTAAAAGGCTGCAATTTATAGATTCTTGTATGCTTGTTCTTTAACAGTTGGTAATCCAATTCTCAAGGTAAACGAGATACTTTCACTTTGCTATACAGGCTTTTTGTAGTACGTTCTCACGTTCTCCCGCGAAAATAACACACAGAAAAATTGTTGCACAATGCAGTCAGGAACAGGAATCAAAATAGCTCAGCTAAGCCCTTCTATAGGAAGGCCACGATGGCCCACCTATAGGAAGACTATTTAACATTAGTAGGTATGGCAAAAAATTAAAACGCCCAGCTATAGGTGGACCTTCAAAAAAGCTTTGCAATTTTTTTAAAAGAAAACTGTGAACACAGCTGGAAAGAGCACATCAAACTGCATCTAGAATCATTCACCTGACTAACTGTACAACTTTTAACGATCAATTATTGTAAAATTGACATGTAGTAATATTTATCTGTGTTAAAAGTAGGGGACATCAATTTGTGGTCATATTTTTCTGTCCGTCTCGAATAGGAAAACGGTCCATGTTTTGTTTAACAAACCGTTCACCATATGTTCAGTTTTTTTTGCATATACCCGCTTTAGTTGCCCAAAAATCCAGCTCGGGCTATAGCAATACCACAAAGAAGGGCTTGGCCGAGCTATTTTGATTCCTGTTCCTGACTGCAATATTAAACAAACAGCCCCGAAAATTTAAAGCCTTCCACTCGGTTTGGAATTCCAACAAATTCAAATGCAGCAGTTAATATCAAATGACTTCAAAATTTGTAATATGCATATGCATACAAGCAGCCTGCTTTTATATAAAAACATGTACCTAAATGTTTAGAAGAAATGAGAAGTTTCGATTGTAATAAAATGATTGGGCTGCTTTCATTGCTTGAAAAATACAAACTAAAGTAATGTTGGAACTTTGATTCAGCAAGCAATTCCTAGGGTGTTTTTATAGGCATTATAAAGATACTATTGATTATTTCAGCTAAAATTGTTTTGAAAAAACCTTGGGTTAACAGGACAATCATCCTCATGAGTATTGTTTTTAATCAGTAATTAGCAACAATCAGTTCATTCTTCAGTGTTATGAATGAGCACTGTAAAATTTATGAATTACTCTAGAAGCAAGGTACCGCATTCCCATTATTTAATGACTTGGGACTCGATGAAAGAAACCAAATTCATAGTAAATCGTGATCATCATCATTAAAATCCCGCTAATGACTTTTTAGTAACTCTTTCCATCCGACCGCAAGCATAATCGGATGTCATTTTATTGAACAAAACACTGATAAGATCTTTTGCTCATTAGTTCAGCTAATTAGCTTATTACCAGGAATTGATTCTGGAACTATTTTTCATATAAAAGCTCATGAATGGGTGTGATGCATCTTCAGAATCACCAAATATTTCAACAGAGAAGTTCCACAAACCGGTTTTAAAACTCAACATCATCATGAAGGTCTGTATTACTTCAAACTTATATTCTATATTTTGCAGATTGCCCCATTTAAAATTTATTTTAACATTTCTAACATGATTAAAAATTTCTTCTGATATCTTTCGCAGATCATCTACCTCATTTTTACCTTCCTCGTGTATGTCGCACTGGCAAGTGCTGCAGCCTGCAAGTGTGGTGGTGAGTAACGTTCATTTCCTGTTTTTCAAATACATTGATTGAATTTGATATTCATCTCAAAACTTATTATTGTGGTATGTTTTCCAACTGAAATGATATTTTAATCCTAATTTTTCTGGATAATTAATGGATAACCCGTGCGTATTGAAGATTCCAAACCTGGAAGAGAAAGACGAGCAACTCCGCTAGATATGGAAACTGAGCTGAGGTATGCGATCCAGGGTTACCCCGTACATCTAGGAACACCTACCGCGGACACGTGAAGACACCTCACATGGGAAGCCAGCAGCAGTAAGCAGATCAACGACTACTACTATGCATTCGTCATGATGATATCTTACTTTATCCCTTTGTCATTCTTATACTTTGTTAGTCAGTAATATTCGATTGTAGTAAAGCTAACTTGTAACTTAACACGAACCTATCAGAAGCGTCGTTGTCTTATCATAGATTACCACAACGCACGCACCACATGAGCGACAAGCTAGGAATTTTTCTGGTGGTAAATTAGGGGTATTTCCTGGGTAATCATTCTCAGATTCATTGATTTTATTTCATTTTCATCTCAAAATTGTAATAATGGTGATATGATTTCCGACTGAAATAGTATTTTAATCCTAATTTTTCTGGATAATTAATGCATAATTCTTTTTAAAAATACCAATTTGATTTCATTTTCATCTCAAAATTGTAATAATTAAATCAATAAAGCAGCAGATTAAAAATTATTTGGTTTTTATAGCCGACAAAATTCTTATAGTTCATCTAGTGATTCCTTGTAGAAAATCGAATATGATTGACTTGCCATCATGAAGTGTTTTCTAGAAACAAAATTTAAATGGCATGCAAGACTTCCGAAGATTTTTCATAAGCTTTTTCCCTTATTCGAATCCCAACGGCGTCGCCTCCAATAGTTAAGAACTAGATAAGAATAGTTAAGATGTGCATCTAATCAAAAGGTACTTTCCAATTTTCTATACAAAAGACCAAAAACATGGGCAACTGTTCCCCCGATAAGAATAGGGATAAGGATCAGAGTTCCCAAGCTGTTTCCGTACAGCTAGGAAATTAGCAACAAATTGAGGTAATTATTAAATTGAATAACTATGGCGTTCAAAATCGCAAAAAACAAGCTGATTAGGCTTAAAATCTGGGTTTGAACACCTGAAAATATCCGTAAATGTAAGGAATTTTCTCTAATTTTTTGAGAGATTCAATCGCTCTGTAAGAACTGAAAGGTCTCCATAAATGAAACCCGTTTGCTAGAAATTTTTATACAGAATTTTTATATATTTTTATGGATATAGAAATATCCATAAGCTATTGAACAGCTTGCACAGGACAGGGTTGAGAAATGATAGGTTAGGATATTTAGGATATGAAAAACGAGTTTTACAAGAAAATGGAAATACTGGTGTGGAATCAAGCTGCCAATATATGGAATGTAATTTGGGCAACCTAATGGGTAGACAGATTTATTTATTTGACCATATTTCCTATCATACACGGTCCTACAGAGGGTGACCCGCTTATTTTGGGGCATTTTGTCTGGTCAACTGCTCTTCTCCCTTTCGTTCGATTGACTTGACTTGAGATTTTGTACGTGCATTGTAAAAACAACTATTTATAAGTGTATGAAATTTGGGATCAATTCATTCAAAAATGGCGAAGTTATTTAATACAGACGAAGTAATCATTTAAAACTTTGCAGAGTCCATCCAAAGTCCATGCACGTCGCTTCCGAACTGCTTGTTTTAAGAAGCTAAACGCAAAAACGTACATTGTGCTTATGTCGAGAGACTTGATGGGTACTTTCGAGTCTATTATGATAATTGGTCCATTTAGATGTGCCACCTCCCTGGAGTATTGCAGCGTTTTCTTCGCGGTGCGAGAAGAGGTTGCGTCGTGGTGTGAACAAAAACCTTTGACTCTCCTTCAGGAAACAAATTTGGGATTTCCTTCATAATCAGGGGTTTCAGGACATCCTCCACAAATCGCTCAACATTTTTTTACATTTGGGGGAACTTTCATCAGTGGTAGTGCCCCGCGCCTCGAAATTGCTCCAATAACCATGAGCTTGTACCAAAACTTCCCTTCGTTTCACATACCCAGGTAAACTTTCTGAATCTGAAATGAATTTGGGGGAAGCTGATAAATAAGTTGTGAAGATAAGTAATGAGCAAACAGAACAAAAAAGAAGTAGAAAGACCGCTGCTTCTCGTATAGAACTGGTTTGCTTTTGTCGTGATCCGGGTTGAAATGTGGACTCCTGAATAAAAATAAATATGCTATATTAGCGAAAATTTACTTATATTTCCATACAGGATTGGTCTAAATTTTGCGAACGATTTAGTTTGCGCGTGAATGTGAACAATGAAGAACAATAGATCCAGAAAATACGGTGACGGTACTCTGATAACAGTTTCTAAATCTGTTTTTCATTGCAGCAATAATATTGGACTTTTGTTTTGCATTGTCAATTGTCTTCAGGCACTGAGGAGTTTGTCGACTTATATTTCCATTGACTATGTAATTTATATAGAAATAGAATTTTGATTCAACAGGCAATTCCTCGAATGGTTTTGATTGTCACTATGGTGATACCATTGATTAGTATAACTAAATTGGTTTTGAAAATACCTTGGGTTGACAAGATAATCATTATCATTGGTATTAATTTTAATCAGTAATTAGAGACAATCAGTTCATTTTCAGGGTTATCAATGAACACTGTGAAACGGAAACCTACACCAGGAGTGAGGTAACCCAATCGTAAATCTCTAATGACTTTACAATTAGACACAATGAGGGATACCAGATTCATGAGAAACTGCAATCATTATCATTAAAATAACGCTAATGACTTTTTGGTAACCCTCTCCATCCGACAACAATCACAGTCGGGTTTCATGACATTGAATTGGGAAAAAATACGGTTATTACTCGATTGTTGAGACAAACATTGAAGCATCTTTGCTCATTAGACCACCTAATTGGTTTAATACCAGGAATTGATCCTGGAACATTTTTTAAATATAAAAGCTCATGTATAGGTGTGATACTGCATCAGAATCACCAAATCTTTTAGCAGTGAAACCCTATAACCACCTCTAAAATTCAGCATCATCATGAAGGTCAGTTTTAGTTCAAATTTGTATATTTTTTGCATATTGTCCCATTCAAACTTTCTTTCAATATGTCCAACATGATTTAAATTTTTTTATTCTTTCGCAGATCATCTACCTCATTTTTACCATCCTCATGTTTGTCGCAATGGCAAGTGCTGGAGGTTACATGGATGGAAGAGAAAGGCGTGATGCTTCACTAGATATGGAAACTGAGAGAGAAGCTCGAAAGTTTTCTGGTGGTAATTTTGTCAAGTTCATCTGATATCTAACTTAAATGATATTTTTATTCTAATTTTTCGGGTTAATAATTAGATAACCCTTTTCAAAAATTTACTTATTTTAATCTCCAAAATGTACTAATCAATGTAAATCAATAAAGCAGAATATTAAAAATTATAAGCCACAAAAATTCTTACAGTTCCTTGAGTGATTCCTTGTTGAAAATTGAATATGCTCGACTTCCCTTCACAAAGTGCTTCCAAAAAGAATGTAGTTTTGGCTCGCATGAATTTACTCATATTTCTATACAGGATAACTGTAGACTTTACGTACGATTAGGTAGCGCATAAATGTAAGGAATACATTGCAAAATACTAAACTGTCATGGGTAAACAATCTGTGGAGTGTAAAAGCAGGCAACGCTACAAAATTCCGCATTGCATAAACATGTGTTAAAAGCACTTCGCCGAATGAGCCAAATTTAAAAAATCGTATGAGGTTTGTGAGTGCAAAAAATTTCAAATGATGTCAAGGCGTAGTTTGCACTTCCTAGCTGAATTGCTTTCTGTTTTTACTTTACACTCAAAACAGTATACTTTTGGAAATAAAGCAGCAGACAGTATGCGCAAGGAACTGGAGTTTTTATTGTAATAAATACAGCGGGTTATTTTCAAGGCTTGTCTAAATACTGGAATGCTCGAATTTGGATATATTAAGTAATTTGTCGAACATATACATACATAAGATTTTTCTTATACAGATATTACGGACCAGTTTGATATTTAAAACCTACCAAAGCCGTTTTTAATGGTATTCAGCATTATACAAATTTAACTCAATAAGAGTTAGCAATACTTTTTATCAAATACCATAATCACTTGCAAGGGAGGCAAAATGCCTTTATAAAACTATAGTAATTCAGTTATCAAGTTTTAATCTCAAGTTTGAAAGTTCTTCGGGTTTGAGAATAACGAATAAAACTGACGAACAACTTAAGAAATGATGTAGGTGCAATTAAACATTAGTATTTTCTATATACCTCTAGATTTGACCAATTTAGTATACATTTGACAGCAACATCCTAATCGTTGAACATAGAGTTGATGTTGAATTCAATTATCAATTATCTAATATCAGGTAATTACTTGAAGATGAAATGAGGAGTCATAAAAGACACCGCCACCAGGAGCATAGTATCCCATCCACAAATCTCTAATGTTTAAGAAACCAAGAAAACTGATTACAAATTCATTGAAAACCGTAATCATCATCATTACATGAGCGCTAATGATGTTTTTGGTAACCCTTTCGGTCCGCCAATAAGGAACGAGGGTGTGGTTTGATCTGTACAAGCAAAGTTGAGCCTTGCAATATTTTATTACATAAGTGGCCTAATTATTTAAAAAATCGACGAATTCTTTGTTAATTAGACGATCTAATTGATTTAATACCAAGAATTTATTCTGGAACATTTTTTCCTATAAAAGTTCGTGAATGGTTGTAATAACGCAGAAGAACCCAGTTTGCAACTGTCAAAACATCTGAGAACAACTTACTTAAACTCAACATCATCATGAAGGTTATATGTGTACATTTAAGTAAACGTATTCTGAAACTGGCATTCTTTTGCAAATTACACCATTTAGAAATTCTTTTTAAAATTTCTAACATGATAATTTTTTCTTTCAAATGTTTTGCAGGTCTCATTCCTCATTCTGACCGTCTTCCTCATAATCGTGATGGCAAGTGACGCGCTTATTGGAGATTCCAAAGTTGGAGGAGAAATGCGTGCTACTTCACATGAGGAAGAATTTGAGAGACAAATTCGGAGTCGTGGTATGATTATGATGACCTTAAATGATATTTTAAAATTTATTTTTTTCTGGTCCCACAATTTAAATTTGTTCCGTTAACTTTTCTATAATTTTTCTATAGGATCTACTGTTTCTGTTTTCTAATCACAACTTTTCCTGTCTGCCTATCATCGTACCGTGGACTTTTATTGAAGAACATTTTTTAGCCAACAAAGTCCTTACAGTTTCTGTAGTGAATCCCCGTAAAAACTGAAACTGATTGACTTTCCGATCACGAAATGTTTTCCAAAACAAAGTAAAATTGGCTTGGATGACATTTAAAACTTTTTCATATTCTTATCCTCGTTTATTGAATTCCAATCCAAATTCCATTGCATACTCTTAGTATTTCACTCTTGCTTTTGAAAAACACATTAAAAATTAGTCGTTTGCTTTCCAATGATTTGCATAAAACTTAGAATAAGTAACACACGGGAGCCTGTAAATTTACAAAAAGAAAAATTATTTGATGCTGATTTATAAATATAATGTTACAGTCTAAAATTTGTCTCCAAACAAAATTACTTGTGCGGATATTTTAGTACCATTGTACAAATAATGAAGTAAAAACCAGGAAGACGTCACGACAATGGAAACAGCTGCCTATATTATCTAACCATGCTTTTCATTTCTCACTGATATACTCCAGATCACTTGATACCGAAAGTTTCATGAAAACACTTTTGTGTGGTAATATTAAAAAACGTGGTGGAGTGCAATCAACATGATTTCCAACGCCAAATGAATTAATTTGCATATTTAAGATACGGAACTTAACCAAGGCGGAGGTTTCACGTTCCCTATAGTTGCCTTTCCTATTTTCCATACAAAAGACAACTTTCTCTATTAAATATTTTTTTCAGTGAGGGTCATATCAAAATTATCATTGCAGTTTCTGACAAGTCCAGGGTGAACAGAGGAAGAGAGTCTTCGATCTGCCAGCTGCCCATATATTTTGACAAGCCGACTAGAACAGGCGTACGAAAACATAAGTCCCATTTTAATGCTAAGGAACTTAAACAAGCTTTTTCTACACTGCAGCAACAACTATGAGCTTTGATTTGCATTGTCTTCAGCTATAAAACTACGTAGTTTGCTGACTCTTTTGGTTCATGACGCTATGGAATTTGTATCGTATGCATGCACAATTTAAGGACGTAAACACTAATACTCAGATACTTTCTGTGTTGACGTGTAATTAGACAGTAGGAAAATACTCAGTGGAATTGCATGGTGAACTATCCATGTTTTCAAAATTGAAGTTGCCTCATTATTCCCTGAATAAAGCGTTACGGACGCAAACCTATCTTATCTGTTTTGGGAGTCTTCTCCACTGCGACTTCATTTCATCTGCAGAAAAAAAGTTTGCGTGAAAATTGGATTTGGCGTTATAGGATTGTTATTATTAGTGCATGTTTTCAATTCAACGAGTTTGTGTTCTAATGATTTTCATTACACGTGTCTTAATTCATCCACACAAAATACTGCATTACCTGCTTTACTAGATGTCTTTAGCAGTCAGATTTAAGAAGTCCTCTGATTAAAAATATCATAAAAATTTCGAAATGCTTCTAGATTTAAGAATGGAAACTAAAATGAACAATGTTAAACTGAAAGTACTCAGCTTCATAGTCGTTTTATTGGTATTGGAGAAGATGAACTAGCATTTTGACGGATAATAAAGTGGAAAAGGCAGCAACTTATAAATTCCTGTCGGTTTGTTCTTCAACAATTTTTATTACAATTCGCATGGTAAAGTGCAGACATTCGCTTTGTTTTAAATGGTTATTGTAGTACATTCCGACAATTCCCCGTCAAAAATAATACATAGAACCTTTGTAAACTATTTTTAGTTTACGCTTTAAACAGAATACAGATGAAAACTAAGGCAGTAGAGGATGCTCAAAGAACTGGAGTTTTTACAGCTTTTAGCACAATGTGCACAAACAAAAAGCTACGAAAATGTGAAAGCCTGTCATGTAAATTGGAACTCAAAAACGATACTCCCGATTAAATATTCAAATGCAACAGATTAATATCAAATGGCTGAAAAGTACATAGAGAAGCTAACACACACATGTAAATCCAGTGAGATTTTATAAAAAAACACGAACCTAATTTATGAAATTTGAGAAGTTTTGAATGAAGTAAACGATCGTGCGTATTTCACTGCTTGTCAAATGCAATGAGGTGTAATGTTGCAATTAAATTATTCAACAAGAAATTCTTCGAATGTACTTGATTGTTATTATATACATAGATACTGTTGATTAATTTAGCTCAATTGGTTTTGAAAATACTTGGGTTCACAGGACAACCATCATCATTGGAATTGACTTCATTCGATTACCTACAATCAGTTCATTCTTCAAAGTTATGAATGAGAACTGTGAAAGATGTAAATGACTCCAGACGAAAGGTACTCCATTCTTAAATCTCTAATGACTTGGGACACGATGTTGGAAACCGAGTTCATGGGAAACCGTGATCATCATCGTTAAAACAAGTTAATGACATTTTCGTTACTCTTTCTATCCGCCATCAAGCATGAAGGGGTATCATGACGTGTACAAACAATGTAAAACAAAATACGCTTACATAACTTGATTACTACGAAAGATTTTAAAACATGCTTTGCTCGTTAGACCACCTAATTGGCGTAATTCCAAGAACATTTTTGACCATTTTTTCATATAAAAGCTCATGAATTCGTGTGATATTGCATCAGAATCACCGAAGCTTTCAGCAGAGAAACTTTTAAAACCACCTTCAAACTCCACGTCATCATGAAGGTCAGTTTTATTTCAAACTTGTATTCTATATTTTTCATATTGTCCCATTTAAAATTTCTTTCAACATTTTACAACTTAATTAACAATTTTTTTCTGAACTCTTTCGCAGATCTTCTACCTCATTTTTACCTTCCTCATGGCTATTGCAATGGCAAGTGCAGGAGAGTACAAAACTGGAAGAGAAAGACGTGCTACTCCACTAGTGGAAGAATTAGAGAGGCCAGTTCGGCACCATGAATATGAACCAAAAAGGCGTGATATTCCACTAGTTGAAGAATTAGAGAGACCAGCTCGGCACCATGAATATGAACCAAAAAGGCGTGATATTCCACTAGTTGAAGAATTAGAGAGACCAACTCGGCACCATGAATATGAACCTAAAAGGCGTGATATTCCATTTGACATGGAAATTGAGAGACAAGCTCGGTGGATTGGTGGTAGGCCAGTTGGTGGTGGTGGATAACTCTTCTCAAATTGACTGATTTAATTTAATTTTCATT
>JAQGAP010000165.1:0-56689 GCA_034697805.1 Orchesella bifasciata
AATAAGTCACATATTATACTACGATCATTGCAAGCCATAATGTACAACGTTCACTCACTCATTCATTAACAGCATCGCTTATTATCATCACCGCTGATTTCTTTTGAATACTTACAAGCTCGTGCTGCTATGTTGCAACTGCTTGCTGGTTTTTCGGATGAACCGTTGACATTATTCTAACTGCATCATCCAGTATGTGGCTGTGTATCATGGGAAAATGCTCGGAATCTTGGTACTCAACCCGATCTCACACACAGGGACATTCGCTGGTCGTCCGTTCAGCTTCCTGGACATAGGCTCAGAGCTTATGCTCAGCAAAAAAAATACAGATCCTGCATACGTTGTACACACATGTATCTATGGTGTGTATGTTTGCATTATGTGCATTACCTCATTCCCTCAATTGAAATCAATTCCTGTAAATTAGAGAAGGGATCGTTTAGCCCTAGTGTGAGAACCAGACGGTTTCATGGTGTACATCATGAGAATGTATGGGGAGTTTATAAATGTATGAGCCCATTGTGATATACTCCGCACACGTAGCACGAGCTACTTACATAGTGCAGATGGTAAAGAAGCATGTAACATCCACATTTTTCCTCACATTTATCGAATTAAAAGATACAAAAACCGGAGAATATAATACAAATGAACCGACCATCAAGTCTCTGCCTGTGTGTGACATAAGATATCCGTAAAACCACACACAACATTATTTTAAAGGCAGGGTAAAATATATCCCACACGAGGTTTGAGAAACTCCCAAAAATGAGTGAGAAAGTAGATGATATAAAAAACTGTGAAAACTTTCACACTGGAATTTCATACATTTATTCAAAAAGGGCTACTACACACGATCAATGATCAGAAGGGTATGGGACATGGTGAGCTAGTAATTTGGTGGCTCATTCA
The DNA here is from genome assembly GCA_034697805.1 of Orchesella bifasciata. Lineage (NCBI taxonomy): Eukaryota > Metazoa > Arthropoda > Collembola > Entomobryomorpha > Orchesellidae > Orchesella > Orchesella bifasciata. The sequence continues at coordinate 913 of JAQGAP010000165.1, forward strand.
TATCACTTTATTACACAATACGATGTCTTAAACAAAATAAGGGATCGGAGAAGGGAATCCAGAGAGAAAGAGACGGCGGTCATAAACTATATTGCAATGAATTTCGTATGGGAGAGGATATTATGATTACTTGATTGCATATACAATTCATACATGGGCAGTTCTCTATTCAACATCCGTTCCCTTTCTTTTTTGCTTATTTCCCATGTCTTACATAAAACTTTCTCACATGATATCATTGGGGTTAACCTTGAGAGTTTTTATGAACTCTCAAACTTTTTGGAAGGATTTTTGGTGAGAAGAAAATTATGCTTGGGTTCAATCCTTGTACAAATTCAGGAAAAGAAAAAAGGATCTCATACTGTGAGCGTATTAGAAACCATTTATGTATACATAACACATTTATCAATAAGATATTGCTGAAATGTGATCCAAGTACAAATAAGATATATACTTATGAGGAGAAAAGGCATTGTATACAAAGTGTATACATATTAACAAGTTGGAGATGTTGATGAGGATGAGATGATGATATTTCCTTTTGTGGAGACTTATTATGTACCTGAGAAAATTTGAAGATTTTTGAGTCCTGTGAAAAAATGTTTCTCAAGGCTAAGCCTACATCCTTTTTCTTATTAAGTCGTTTCAGGCTCATGGGAAATTGCAGGAAAGTTTCATGGGATGAATTTTCATGGAATCAAATAATTACACCTAAAATTCCTGTGTGACTGAGTGAGTCATGAAAGAAAAATGGCCTTGCACATCAGCAGTAATCTTGTACCATCACATATCACATCACATTTGGGTTGTTACATAATGCCCCAAATATTAAATCAAAACAATTTATCTGTTAATTAAATTTTGATTGAATTGAACGAACAGCAACAAACCGGAAACACGTGGAAATGAAAAAGAAAAACCAGATGAATTTTCAAACGAATCTTTGAATTAAATATTTGGAGCGTAATCGAGCAATGTTTACAAGTTTGATATCCTCCGGCAGCAGGTTAAATAAGCATAAAATAAGACTTCTTACATTTGCCTCATATAATCAGTAGAAATCATACTTGCAGGAGAGTAGGTACATGTATGAGATGGAATCTATGAAAATTGAGTTGAAAATATACAGAAGCTGTGCCAGAAAAGATAATATTATATCAAAAACTTAAACAATTTGGAGATTCTCAAGAGGTCTGGGTTTGAATGAAGACAACCCTACAATTCAAACAGACAGACTTGAGCAGAGGCATTTATCGAGGTTTAAAGAAAACAAAACGAGAAGCGAGAGTCTGTGGGGTGTAAAAGATTCACTTGTGAGGTCTCTTTTTCTTTTTTCTTCGTCTTTCGCTTTGTTGGATTTGTAGCTGGAAAGTAATGAAGGCGACGTGTAACGCATCCAATATAAAGAAACTAATTTATAGAGAAATGCATTAAGTCACATCACGAGAACAACTCATGATTTAATAACACTTTAATTCTTACCTACAGCCAACAAGCAGGAGAAGCTCAACGAGGAAATAATAAGATTTGGGTCGGTTTAAATCAACTCAAAATTACGTTGGACATGCAGACTTGATTTTATTCAGCCACCCACAGCTCCAGCTTATTGATATCTTCAATTTTATATAGAAAGCCCAGTGCAAAACTTTTAAAGCAGCATAAAAAAAATTTCCAGTCTTTCATCTGATATGTCGTCGCACAAATATTCTTCAAGGCTTTGGATAGGGGTAGATAAAGTAAATATATATTTTATAAAAACAGGAAAACTCACAAAACAAATCTAATTGTAAGTTGCATCATATCATCTTCGTTTCTACAATGGCAAATGATACCTATACTATATAGCGAGGACTCACAAATCTATAAACTGGTTGTAAATCTTTCCCAGTCAGCGTCAGCCTGAAAGGCCACCATCACGCTAATTCAGCGTAACACAATACTCGGTGCTCGGGCTAAATAGCTTTACATCATGGTAAAAGTTTGAGGGTGGTCAAAATGCTCCGCTCCTTTTGTGTTGAGTAACGCAATGACACAAGGGTAAATCCTTTACATCCCGAATATATTTTATTGATCCTGATAATTTCTGTGCCTCATAAGTGGCCAACATCAATAAACCTCCGAGAAGGGATGGAGGTGGTCTAAAGGTTTTGTGAGGTGCAATATATAATTTGGTAATTGGCAGAATCCAACGTTATAAAATTGTCACCTTTTGTATTCCATCCTGTGCTGAATGCTCAACAGGAAGAAAATGAATGACGTGATGTCATTGACGTCGATACAGAAAGGATATTTTCTCAAATACATAAGATTGTTCTCAGAGATTGCCTCAAGTCGTAAAATAAATTACATTTCAATCCACTAGCTCTGGATTAGATTGTGCTTTTACAAATCCGTTCGTATTCTAATCCCATAATGCCCCATAATGTGTCAACTGTGTAAGTAATTTTCTCTGCAAGGTAGGTATTATAATTTGATAATTCATTCGTGATGATATGATACCCAATAGCTGTATCGTGCTCTATTCAGACGAGAAGTCGTTGAGGTAGTTTTTCTCAGACTCTGCATGAACGCTTTTGCCAATGTCAAACAAGAAAATCAGCAAAATATAATCTTGTTATTGAGTGGTCGTTGACAGTTTCTTGTTAATATGATTAAATCAGAACACCAATATGATGTATTGATTTACATTGGAACTTGTCTTGTTCCCTTCACGCAGTACTAATATGTAAGCAAGTAAACTCTTTTTGAAGAAATCAATGAATGGCATGTTTTACATAACCATGAATAATTTTTATTTTTATGTTGGTATCCATACATAAAAATACTATGTGTGATACATTTAATATTAATAAAAATAAGATACTACGAACAGCATACTTAGCCGTACATTTTGATACATTAATTTTAATTGCACACATACATAAATGTCCCCGTTGTAATATTGAATGGTCAAGAGCGAGCTACATTACAGTAAGTACAGTACAAAGTGAGCGAAATTGTTCACTGATACGAGACGGCATCATAGTATCTAACACACACAGCACGAAGGGTTTCAATAGCCGATCCATTCACGATGTAAGGATGTACCTGAGGATGTTTCTATTATGTAGTGTGTAATCGTTGAATTTTATTGCTATGCATTATTGATTACCATAATTTTCAATTTCAATTTGCTTTAATTTGGCTTGTCGCAATTTTTTTGAAAGCACTATTGATAATTACTATAACATTTCGATGATTCTGGCAGCTAAAATGATAGATAATTGCACCGTACGGCATACATCTGAAATATTATTATAAAAGATCAAGTATCTCCTATAATGCACCTTGACTTTTGACCTGGGTTGTTTGTATAATTGCACCACATCAATATGCACAGACAAACGGATAACAGAAGCACTGCTATTTCATTATGTGACTAAAAGTACTTGATAACAGGAGTAAAACATCTCTCCATCGCATGTGAGAGAGGCGACTCAAACCGGAGCAAGTGCATTTCTGTGTGGATAGTTGAAAGCACACGATCGAAGCTGTTGAAAAATACACCTCCTGTCACGCTATAAACTATTAATCAGGTTCTGCAGTAAATTCTAAGGCAATTAAATGGATGATTGGCAGTCATGGACAAAGGAGGTAAGTATATAAAATTCTACGATTAAAGAGGTGTTTTTATTTTTGTCATTTGAAAAAGATTTTTGTTTTATGTATCTTTCATACTGAATGAGGGTATATTTTTGCATATCATAGGAGCTGGAGCATCAAATGTCACCAAGCAGATGGAATCCAAATAAATCTAGTGATGATGCAATGCAACAGCACATCGCCATATGCACTGAAGGTATGATATTCAATACCAACTTATCACATATGCATTTAATCCTGAAATGCATTTTCAATTCAAGAGTTGATTAACATCTTTATGCCCTTTCAGAAACTCAAAGAGCAAAAACAGAAATTCCTAACGAGACCGACATTTCTTACGGAGATGCACCACGACAAAAATATGATTTGTATGGCACTGACCTCCCAGAAAATTCTTCCATCTTTTTGTGGATACATGGTGGCTATTGGCAAGGTTCCATTTTGACTACTTGACAAGTGTCAGATTTTCTTTGTTTCTTTTACTAACCAGCAACTTATGTCATACACCACATTTTGGTTTTTTTAGAGGGGAGTAAAGACATATCTGCCGAAATGGCTAGTACTCTATACAAAGCCGGTTGGAAAACAATCGTATTGGGCTACACGTTAGCACCAGAAGGTATGAAATAAATGCAAGTTGATAAGACTTTACGAATGTTATGGTGAGAAGATGCTACTCAAATTTGCAGCCACTATAAAGCAAATTCAGGCCGAGCTTTTTAGAGCTTTAAAGAAGGCTATGCAAGAATATCCCGAAGCCAAGTTTCTTGTGGGAGGTCATAGTGCTGGAGGTCAGTTAGCTGCAACCCTTCTCCACGATCTTCCAGATCACATTGATAAATCCCGATTGGTTGGGCTCCTATTAGTTGCTGGGGTTTATGATTTAAGGCCACTAGTTCCAACTTATGTTAACGATCCAATTAAAATGACCAGGTATTTAAAAGCTTAGCGATGCGATAACACCATTTTTTCACTAAAGTATAACAATTATTGTGCTTGGTTAACAGTGAAGAAGCTGAAAGTTGGAGCCCACTTTTGCAACCGACTTCAGATTCCAAAATGTTTAATAAGAACCTTCAGATTTTGATATGGGTTGGAGCCATAGATTCACCGGAATTTCAGAGACAGTCAAAGGAGTACGCTGAAAAACTAAGATCAAAATTTAAAAACGTAAACCTTCAGATTTTTGATGAAGATGACCATTTCACAATAGTAGAACGATTGTGTGAAACCTCAGAATCTTCTCCAGGAGGCTGTCTGAAATCCACACTAGAGTCAAAACTCAAAGTTTGAACTTTTACAAAAACAGAGTCTGTCTTGTAGCAAGTTTAAAAAGAGATATTGAAATTACATTTATCATAAAAACAAATTATAACTCTTACTCGGCTAGAGCAATATTAGATGCAATTATAACAACGAATCATTTATTCGAATTTGAATTCATATTCATTTGAATTGAATAAATATCATGCTGAATTCCCAAGGACCCTGATCTTTCTTCATCCATAGTTGCAATTGGCATGTATATAAAACACATTAATGTTGCGCTACCTAAAACAGCTCGCCTGTACTTGTAAATTTTATATATTCAGTGGCTGAAACGCAGCATTAGATTTTCGTCTAAATGAACTCCAACTGTATAGAGCAATCGATCACTGACACGCACATGTCTAAAAACTGATTCGAACATTGCATGTTTTACTTGAGATTGAAGCTTTTATGATGATGACCATGTAAAAGCGAACAAAATCAATAAAAATGACTACACGTTTTTCCAAAATCTCGTATATCATTCCTTTACAGTACTCATTGCTGATTCATTTGATCCAAATCAAACATTTTTTTTTCTAATTAAAAAAATACATAATACTATGCATAAAACGTAAATCATGTTTTGCCCAGAGATTATGGATTATTCGTGTCTTATTATCCAAGCATTTCTATTAATTGGGATAAAACCCAGTTTGCAACAATCCACGGATGCAACTTCCCTGGACATTTACTTGGAAGGATATCGAAACTCAGAAACACGTGAATGGGTTAAAGTTGTTGATTCTTCTTCAGAAGATTACAAGGAGTTAATCCTCAAAGGGGATGATGACTACAGTGTAATAAATTCAAAGATTGTAAGCTACATTGTGGTCACATGTCGAGCAAATTTTCCAATCTATTGGGCGATGACTGACGTTCAGGTAAGAGACTAACACACTGACAGATTCAAAAATGCTTTCATTCTAAAGAGCTGTAATGTAATGCTTCATTACGAATTGTTCCCTTAGACTACAGCCATGGCTGGGAACGAATTGTACACGGCTACCAAAGTTATATACGATGAAGGAAGTGACTTCTCTCTGATAAAAGAATTCCATGGTTTCATTCGTCTTTACAATGAGCCAGGTTTGACTGGATTGTACACATGTCGCTCCATGAAAGATGAAAAGTTGCAAAAGAGCATCTACGTGTTTCTCCCTGGCATGGACGATGATGCACGGTCACTAGTTGAACCTCCACTTGAGCTAACAGTTGGGGTTAATGGTCAAGAAGAAGTAGCAGTACCATGTAAAGCAACCAAGAAGGATGCAGAAGTTACTTTATTTATCAAGCAGAATGGTGGAGAGGAATGGGTTTCCCCTGCATCCAATTTCTCATATGACCCCAAAAAAGGGTTCATTCTTAATGTACCCGATAAGGTAGGCACTTACAAGTGTTCTGTGGCAGCTGCTCCAGATGAGAAAGTTATCGTTAACGTCGTGGAAGGTTGGTTTTATATCAATGATGTTAAAAACGACTTTTATTATTATTTCCAAAATTTATATTCGAATTCCTATTTCACATTATAAAGAATACCAATCAGAAAATCAATTCCCTATTCGTAATGAATTGGAAGGAACCGCTCGATGGGCACAGAGAAAGTTAGGCGATGGAGTGGAATGCTGCTCGAATTCGAATAGCACTGGGCCTGACCTATTTGTAGTAGCATGTGAAAACATGCCGCATTGTGAAATGGTCAAAAAGGCATTTCTAAACAATCCTAAAGTAAAGCATTATATAACATATTTCCTTGCATTATCTGGTTTGGAAATCTGAAACGATTTATGATAATTTAAGAAAATATTCACATCATTAGATGACACCAAAGACTTCAGGTTTAATGACTACCTCAAAAAAGAAGCCTGGTGATAGCTGTGTTCGTACTGCGGAATACATATTTGTCCAACCATTCTTGATACAGTGTATCGGAGATGGAGTTGATGTGTCTGGTGAATACGTTATGGACTTCATTCCTCCAGCAAATGACGATTTAAGATATGGTACACTTGATATTCAAACTCACTCTGAAATATAGTATCTATTACATCTATCAAAACAGTTTTGTTTTATTTCGGACAGAACCAGTTACTCAAAATGGAACTATGACATATTCAGTGGAAACGGCTATAAGAATACGATTTTTAAAATTGATCAATGAAACTATAGGGGACACCAGTTCTCCGTCATTCAAGATAATTGCGGAAAAGGATCACATTTATCATGGGGAAAGGGTGGCTTTTGATTGTTGTGGGATTCATTATCCTCATGCTATTGGAAGAATTCAAAGAATCGGATGGAAGAACGGAACCGTTCAAATTTTAGAAAGTTGGACAAATATCCCACACCGGAAAATATTTTATAATTTATTCTCGAGTCTTTTCACGCGCCTAATAATTGTAATATTATGGATTATACTAGCGCCCGAGAAAACTAAGGACTCCTGGTCAGCCATGGAAAAAGATTTTTGCTATTCTTATGTCATGGACGCTGAAGACGAGGATTATATTTTAACTGCTGACATGAATATGGCGTACTTTGAGTGCATTGTCCCACTGTGGTACGATACCAAACCTAGTGTCAAGAGAGTTGACCTGAATGTCAGAGGTAATCGACATTTCTGTACTGTCTACTCTTGATTAGGTAAAGCTCTCTAGTTCATTTTCTACTTCAAGTCCCCAAAGAACCAGTTCTTGCATCTCAAGAGGCTGTGAGCATCCAATATGATGAAAATCAAGTGGGTTTACTGAAATTGGATTGCGATTTATCTCAAGGCGATCCTGTCCCTCGTATGATGTGGAAGAAGGATGGATATGTATGTAAATCGTTATAAATTTAAACGAATGCTAAATATATATTATTTGAAACATTCGGATAAGATCTATGATAGTTATAAACATATCCTATAATCCTCAATTACAGAAAGTTAACCAAACTGACTTGTACTGGTCAATAATTCACGACAAGAGTCCTGATCATCCAGGCACAACACTGCTGTTCATGAGGTAGCGTAATCATTATCCCTTTAAAAGGAGCATAGATTTAACCTTTGAATAATTTCTGTAACAGAGCTATAAAGGAAATTCAAGGAGAATTCGAATGCTTTGTGGAGAACCAAATGGGAACTGCACAGAAGACGTTCGATGTGAAAGTAAAACGTAAGAGAAGAGAAAAGAGATGTAAAAGGAACCTAAATTGTTGAACCGTGACATTTGATATGACCATGTCGTACTATTCATTTTTTCAGCAAGAAGTTATGTGGATTATTGGGTGGCGCTTGCCATTTTTGGAGGTTTCTTTGCCCTCATCATTTGTTGTGCCCTACGAATTTCATCAAATGAAAAGCAAACCTCAGCAAAGCAAGTTGAACCCCTTCCTTAAGTCATACATACATTTCGTCACCTCTGGAGAAGACCATCAAAGATGGATCCATAAACATTCGTACAAGAAATTATGTGAAATTTTAAGCTGCTGCTATTTTCAAATAAATTATAATGTATTTCAAATACAGTTTTCATCACAGTCATGATAGTACAAGGTAAAAGTAGTGTGATTCTAACACATTGATAAAAAAAGGCGTTACACTGCACAGCAATTAAGTTTCCATTCACAGTCCTTTGTTCGTGTTAAAATCAAGAGTATAATACATTCGAGCCTAAGTATTGAGCATCTTAGTTATTATCATTAGTACACACACAATCTTACAAATTGCATCTAGATTAATATGGGAAATCCTTCCACAGTCAATATTATTGTTGAACAGGAAGCTGAGTCAATCTTTCACAAGCATTAAAGCTAACTATTACAAAAAAAACAACAGGCACACGAGTGAAATGATTGATACTCAATCCTGTGCACATAGATTATAGCTCTACACCGACGCAGGTTCAAAAATCAGGGGATCATGAACTGGAAGGGCTTCTCCATTACTTGAGTTATCATCAGGACTACGTTTCTCTAGTTTAATACTTCTATTTGAGATGGCCTGCATTTCCACTGTTTTCCCCTTTTCATCAAAGTGGTACTCTGTACCGGAAGAGAAAGCATTGGGATAAGGATCTGGCCCTAATATACTTAAAATGACTGGTAAAAAGATCAGCCCGTGGAAAAGGCCAAATCCCACGACGATTGTGAATATCTGGAACAAAAAGTAACAATTCACTCTCATTAATTATTATGTCATTAACAGTTTGCCAACAACCCTTTCATTGCAAAAAAGTACCTTATAAAATGAGATGAATGCCAAAGATTGAGATCTTGCCAATAGACTAATAGAAATAAATGTGCTGAACCCTCCGTTTAGCACAGCTGGCCCAATGTTTCGCAGAGCTTGTTTTGCTCTGCTGTTTCTACTTCCGGAGCAAGTCATGAATGCTAGGCCTAAATTAAAAGAGATATTTATTGGTCAAGTAATTCATGGAATGGATTCATTTAACATGGAATGCAAAAGTATCATACCAATATGGGATGCATAGTCCACACAAAGACCAATTGCAAGCACGATATCAATACAGGATACCATGTTGATTGTAAGGCCCCAAAAATACATAAGTCCTCCAACATTAATTATCGTAAAAATTACGCAGACTCCACACAAAAGGCACATGCGAAGATTCGCCAGGAGAAAAAATATTGTGATGAGTACGCACGCGAGTGAAAGGGCCACACTTCTATAAAGTTCTGCCGTGATTAGCTGTTAACAGATATAAAATTGCTACTTTTAAAAAAGAGTTTAAAACAAAAATAATAATAATATTAATTACTTGATCGAAAATTCGAACCTCATCTGACTCCCATGTTACAAAGCCTGTCGACCATGCAAACATATGACCATCGCTATTGTCATTGAACGTAAGGTTAGCATTCTTCACCAATGCTTTCACTGCATGCATTCCAGGAATGTGTTCTTCAGGACCGTGGAAGTACTTGAATCGGAATGGCATCAGCACCATCTTAAATACATTATTTAAAAACAATTTGCATTTGAAACTGCGCATATAGTTAGACAACAATCAGATTGAATTCCTTACCTGCACCGGTGGCAACTTATCCCCACAACTGAAGTTGCCGGCGACCTTAAAATATGCACGATGCTTTGACCCAGCTGGACTGTACAGAAATTTACCCATGTTCCGTTTAAATTTTGAAGGTGCTAATGCATTTTCCGGTATTTCTATCAAAGTAGAAGATATCCGTTTCTTAATTATGAGTTCATTTAATAATATGTACTTTAATGTAAGTAGATGTTTTACTTGTTCCAAAGTTCTTGTTTGAATATTCCTTGAAATCCTCATACCAGTTATCAAACTGGTATATATTGTTGGAATCTTGAAAGTCATGCATAAACTGTTCCACCTGAGGAAAGCTCGCTGTCCAATTCACTTGATGTGCTACAACAAATCCTGGAAACCCAATTCCAGGATACTTTACTTCTCGCTTCTCCAGAAATTGTGACAAATGCGAGCCTTCAGGAAGGAACCATATCGGATCGAATTCTTGACGAAGTTGAGTATTTCCGTATATGGTAGTAGCGAGACATCCCAAAGTCACAGTTATGACTGTAGTCTGTAATTTGAAACATAAATTCATATAATGAGCATGTACTATCATAATTCTGACGATGGATTAAGGTATTTGCTCACTTTTGCAACCGGGGTAAAAAGATACTTTGAAAAGTACTCATCAAAGAAAATTTGGGCATAACTTCTTTGGCTGTAGCTATTTGGAATGAATTTATCATCCCTATATTGTATACAGCAGCAGTATGCATTTCTCCGTTCCTCCACTCTTTTCTGGTCTAAGGCAAACCAAGCAACAAAGAACGTAGATTGGAGTAGGAAAATTGCCAAAATTCCAATTGCTGCATATACGCAGAACGATTGAAGGCCTGGCAAGATCTAAAAAAATCAATAAAAATCGCTTGCTTTATTACGTGCCTACACTGGAGAATATTAAGTTACGATAGAAAAGAAATAGAAAGCCATGAATAAATGTATGCATTGCGCTGCTTCCATTGGATTGACCTTTGCACAATATCATAACATCATAACAAAGGAACTAAAACTCCTACGTGATAATGGCAATGAATACACAATTTTTGTGCAATAACATACCGTGGAGGCTCCAACACCAAACGCAGCAATGTCAGTAAGACTTGTGACCGTGATAGATACGCCAGCATGCTTCAGAGCCATACCCATTCGTTCTGGTATCGAGAGTTTGTTTGGCTTGGAGAGGCAGTCAGGAAACAAGTTGTTCCAACATTGCACGATCACAAACATATCATCAACTCCAATGCCCAAGAGTAAGAAGGGCAAAATTTTGTTGACTGGTCCGTAAACTAGGAAGCATGCAGAGCCAACTCCATAAGATATAATGACGGAAAGGACTACACAACTTATTCCAGCAAGTGACAGATACGGCTGAAATGCAAAATAGGGATGATTGATACACAATGCCGATTCTTGTTGACCATCAACTTCATTTGAGGCAAGATGTATGGTTATTATTATGATTAAATCTTAATTGAGGTATAATAATAGTAGCATACCCTTTGCTCCACCAAATTAAATTTTCCCAGCATTGTACTGACATAAAGGAACATTATGAAGAAGCCAGCCACTAGCATGAGTCCGTCATCAAATATTAGTCCTTGGCTAATATCTCCGAAACTGCATTGAAAGGAAAATTAGCTTTAACCACCACAGCTTACTTCAAATTTTATCGCAAAGTGCATGACCGTAGAGAAAAACGATGAATTTCATTGCGAGCAAAGTATCTCAGTATTAGTATTATAGAGGTCAAGTTGAGATGAGTCATAGTAGTCACAGACTTATCTTCAACAACTTCCTTTGTTCACACGCTAAATAAGTTTGATGTTTGATTAGTACTAAAAATCATTGACTGTCTTTCATTACATACCTTCGTCCGGTGGCAAAATACAGGTTTACTCCATCCGGCATTTGCTTTGTTATGCTATCCATTAAGTAAATAAACTCCGTTTCCCACGCCAAACCAGTCTCATCCGCAACTTCACCCGTTCCCATATCCGGCACAGCTCGACCTGCTCGTACTTCACTTTGATTTATCGCGACGAACCATTTTAAAGAGATGGATTCTGCTTTGATAATTTGCCCCAATGAATTCCTCTCAATGTTCCCACCCAAGTCTGCAGTATAGTTAACAACTCGACCAAATACCGGGCTGATGAAGCAAAACAGTTTTATATGCTAATAATGACTCAAACCTTCGGATCAACTTGAATTTATCTTTCTTCGCATTGTATTCTACCTGATTAGCCGAGTATTAAAAACTTCAATGATTTCTTCCTTCGTCAAGCTGTCTATTTCAGTGCGATTGTAAGACCATAATTCAAGGGGATTGATTTCCCAACAGGCATCATCAAGATTGTCAATAATCGAACAATAAATATCTTCCGGTAAGCTCAGCATCGGGTCAAAACTCCGTACATCACCACCTTTCGTATTTGTACTGGCATCACTTGTAAAAAACTCTGAATCAAACTCATCAAAGCCGCTAAACGCGGAGCCAAAAAATGCGTCATACTCCTGATGGCTGCTGCTGTTTGTCGGAGACCTTCTTCTTCGCCTTCTTCTTTCTAAGTCGAATTTTGTTATTGGCAATCTATGCAATAAAAATCAAGTGCAAGGTCAACAAAAGAGTTTCCATTTTTCCTGTACATAATGCAGGATGTAGAGTGCAATTAACCATTTTTTACAATACCTAACTAATCTTTTATAAAATGTAAAACTATGCACATGCCAGGGTATGCTTAAATGCGCATATTTGTCAGTAAAATTTACTGTGTGATCATGTGCATCTATAATTTGCTAACATTTTGTGCTAAGCTGCATGGAACCACAAAAACAGAATAAATTAAGCTCAGGTGTGTGGATTCTATATGCGAAATCATTTTTGGGTGTCATATACTTCTCTAATCCTACTCTTCAACATGAAACACTGGAAAGATCTTTTGTAAGCACTGTCTTCATTATTCCTTAGCTTTCAAGGTGTTGATGCGATGCATGCAAGAAGCTCGTGATCATTGGAGCATGTAAATTCTTACTAAGAACTACGGCGAAAATGTCTTGCTTTTTATTATTTTTATTATTTTTTGCAACTTCACTACCTTACCTTTAGGATTTTAATCCATTCCATGATCCATACTACCTTTGTTTAAATATCTATCTCTAGGTGAATGAGGTAGGCATAATGTGAACTTGTAAGTGCGATCAACGTCGTTTACAACGCGTGCATAAAAAATATTGGTGTAAAACAGGATGGAGCTATTATGACTCTTAAAGTTTAGCTTGCACAAATAAATGTGCATAACAATTTCGTTCAAAAACATTCCCAACTATCGCGAACAACAAAACTGAGAGCTGCATGCGAACTTGCTGCTGGATTCATCCTAAATGCTATATTTCACAAGGAACAAAAACATACCGTGGGAATGTAATAATCACATAAATGACTCAATGAGGGCTGAACTTGTGCCCTCAGTGGCACAATTTGTAGATTATATCACCCGCAGAAATGCAACCTATAATAAGTTATTTTTCACCATGTTGTTTGTGTTGAAACCTTAAATTGCCAATTTACATGATAAGTAATGGTTGATGGGAGTGCTGTGGATTTGATGAGTAGCATAATAATCTTTGACTTTTTGGCCTGACTAATAACTCTGCTAATTTTCATACAATTATAGTAAACAACAACAGCGGAAGTAGTAAAGGCTTACCTGAAACATATATCTTCCCATTTTTTGTTGTCAAACACGGAAATATTCTTAACACTTTCGTGAATCTCCAAAAGCTGAAAAGTAACATTTAGACATTTATTATTAAAATGCACCTTCTTGGAACCTTTTTTTTTAGACACTTGAAAACTGTTAGTAGGTATATGGTATAGGAGCACTGTAACTAACAAAACAGTATGTAGTGGAACCAACAGGACAAGGATAAAGGTTGAAGGTGATGTGATGAACATAATCTCAGCTCCTCACATAACACAGAGATATATACATATGTGCAGACAATCGCATAATGTTTAACTAACCATCTTCATTATTCCAGGGTCTAGAACGTTGTCAGCCGTAATAATAACATGACTTTGTCGCACAGGTGAAGGGAAGTTATCACGCAACCATTCAGTGTTGTGTGCAAAAGCTGAGTCCCTAGGGATCCATAGTTTATCCGGCCTATTTTCTAATGTAAAATTAACTAGTCCCAATCCACATATCGCTGTGAATAGTAAGCATCCAATTATAAATCGATATGGATAAGTTGATACAATAAACCCCCATCTAAAACAAAAAAAAATAATGGAGAAACAATGTATTTCTTTTCAAATGGAATTGTATTCAAATTAGTTGCGACAAATATGTTAATGCATAATATTACTCTCATTTCCCATCATATCATTTTCTCATATCTGCTAAGCTAATAACCTCTTTTATTGGAAACAAAACAAGCGGCTCTCTAAGAATGAGCCTTGTACTAATAACACATGAAATCTGCAGCCCACTCAAATGCAGGTTATAAGCTCGTAATGTTTTCATAGGAAGGGCTACACAGTTTCCTATAACATGTTTCCTTCCCGTGAGCTTTAGGAACTTTCCATTTTGATATGACACGGCTAACAACATACAAGATATGTGTGCCTAGTGCATGCAGATCTCCTATCTTACATTTTAGCAAAGATGGTATGTACGAAATACCTAGAGGATGTATACCATCATAAAAATGTCAAGCCGTCCTTAACCTTTCGGCCGCAAACAAATATTGTCACTTTATGCAACGCTGTTAAAAGTTTGCAAGTGCAGTTGCTCATAACAGCTCTCAACAGCGTTATCTTTAGTGCATGCATATATAACACGTTTGTTCTCTCTGTGCTGTGCATATATTTATCCTGACAGTGATGTGATATGCACGCTTCAGAGCATAAGGGATGGCTTGTTTGCAACTTCTGCTATTTTGACCTTCAGTGCAATCCACACAAGTTGTAGCAAAGCATATCGTGACCCTAATTTAGGCTATATAACATCTTTCAGTAATTGCTACGACTTCTTGATTCCTATTTTTTTTTATTAATCTAACGCATGCTGTCCTCCTCATCCTCACGTCACAACCACAACCAAGAAAAAGGGGTACAGGTAGTAAAATGAAGCGTTCACTGGCTTTTCCTCATCATTATGTTTTTTGGGTGTCGTAGTTGTAGCCATAGCCTAAATATGCTGAATTCATGACAAGGCTCGCATAGTGTAGAAAAATTCCTTTATGGACTATCCTGTGTCATTAACACCATACATGCGTTTAGGCTGACATTTTTGCCCCTTTAAGATTCACTATCAAATCATATCTATTGCTGAGATACAAAGTCGACCAAGTGTATCATGTAAAATTGAAATGTTACCGTTTGTTTAGTGGGGTGGCTCAGTCAGTTTGTTTTTTTATTAAGCATTAAACAGTCCAATATACTTGATTGACAATGCTTGATTTACACAAATAAATAAACATCCTTTTAAACCTATTCGGCTTAATGATGCCTGTCTCGACAAAGGAGAAACTGGTGTTTGATACCACTACCAATTTAATTTGTTTTTCAATGCTAAGCTTTTTAGTAGCAAGTATTTTAATAATCAAGAGCATGTGCAGCATCGCTTAACAATACAATCGCGAAAAGTTATGCCTCGTTATGTAAACGAAAATTGCTACACGTTGCCTTGATGGCAGGTGGAAGAAACCTGACTTTTTGCGATAATCATCCAAAAAGAATCATGAACCACATTTGTCTACGTCTACCAAACGGCTGAAGGTCGGAAATGTCCTCATATCATCCATATTTCAATAAAAAAAGAACTGAACTTCATCAAATTTTTAATGATCACATCCGTTTTAAGGTCTTTTAGTCTTTAATAATTATTGCGTGTAGCAATGCGTTACCTTAAACTCATGCACGGTTACTACATACATACATCATCCATGTAATACGAAAATTGTGTAAATTGAGAATTATTGCATTGCGTGTTGAAAATGCCATGTTATTTTGTAACAGTTGATATTCTTCTTTTTAATTTTTATCACTCACACACTCTTTCGATGGCCAACTCGTTAATTTTCATGAATAACGACACGGTATTACTAGCACAAATCTTAGTTGACAACACAAAGCATTTCTCACCTATAAAAGAACCTTTCCATTGTTCCAGTAATTGCTAAGCTGATTTTTTGTAGACTGGTCATCGAATGACCTGTGGAGTTCCGAATTCTTGACATGGAGGCACCCGCCTCCGAAATCTTTTCCATCTCCATTTTTAGTAAAATGCTGCTTCAATTTATCCAGTGCCTAAATGTTCTTAAAATACTTCACTTCTTTCACTCATAGCAGAGGAGTAGGAACAAGTATCACAGAACGGACTTTTATTTATTTTCGTAATTGATATCGCATATCGTTTATACTTTCCTCTTTCATGCTTTCAGTGGTTGTGTAACAATGGTTGAAACCATTTTTGCTTTTTATGTACATAAACTTCACGTGTTAGGCATAATAATGTGTGAAATTCCTGAGCTCTGAAATAAAATCATTTTTTTTTTCACACACCACGATACCAGTCAGAGTCAATAAAAAACCACGGTCCAAATAGAATAATGGTATTTTTTCTTCCTCCAGTCAATTACGAGTTTTAATAAAAGGCAAATATTATACCAAGAACTTAGTGGGAAAAGCGGAGAAAACTAATTCAGGTGATTATAGAATTAGAACGCAAATGAATTTTAAGAAACCAGCCACACTTGCTGGCGAAAACACAGACCGATGCAAACAGAGTCGCTGCCAAACACTGACTTATGCAACGGAATCATCTGCTGGGCATATAAACTCTAGGACTAGAGCCAACTACACATATGAATCCATTGTTCCGTCGGGTTTCGTTACGTCGAAAGCCTGAATAAAAAAAAAGTTTCAAGTAAGTACAGCTGCACCGAACAAGCCTACAAAAAGTTGCACTCAGAACAGAACCAGCACAGAAACAAAGTTTATAGCAGAATATGAGTTTGCAACTGCACTATCAACTATGTACATTTATCATACCTATGCAGGCAGTAGAAGCACTAAACGCTAGCCAGCAGTTAGTTATTAGTTTCATGTAGAAAACGAACTGAGGAATGCTTTGTTGTTGTGAATTGATACGACATGCCCTATGCACAAACTTCATTCCTACACACCTTCCGTCATACTATTGCTGAAAAAGAGTCTCTGTTCTGTAGCAGATCTGTAGTTTGAGTTTGTTCTGCTGTTGATTTTTATTCAGTTCCATATAATATTCTGTCATCTCTTTGTATAGTTGTGTCTCGATGAAAAAAATGGCTAGCACTCCAAAGTTCCAAAGTCCATCTCCTATAGTGAACCCATGACGTGCTAACTACAACACAAAAACTCGTTTATCGTTGTTCATCTAATGGCACAAAATGCATTATACACACACATCCTGATATGAAATGATAGGGTATTGCTTTTGTGACTGGAAACCTGAAAAATGACTCACATCACATCTCACTCACTCACCTTTGCCAAGGGGTTTTGATGAGGCTTACTTGGCTTAATGACAGCCTTTATGTGGTATTACCCACCTTGATTTATGCTGGCGAGCCTGGGATGATGCAGTCTGACTAAATTTTTAAAAAACGAAAAATATGAATCCTGCTCTAACATCAAGTATTTTAGGTACCTTGTAACACAGCACAAGTACATTTTTTGGGTTGATGAAATATATTTTTGCCAGCTCCCATTAAAATTACTGCTAGGTGTTTTCAATTGCGGTGGCTTGTTGATCACCGCAATTTGAGAGAAATTACGTGCTGGTCTCCACTTGTCTTTGAACACTGACTTTTTTACTTCTGTCTCTTTGCAAATTTTGACTTTGGCTTGATGGCTTTTGGCAGCTGACCGAGACAGTAGCTAACAACGTCACCGTCCCATTATATGAAAACCCGTGACTTGAAGTTGTTGTATCGATCGGATTTTTATGGAACACCAACCACTAGTACAGCTAACCAATCGAATCCAAAAGCTGCTTGGGTTTGGCTTACCACAAGAAGCCTTTGTTTAGCGAAAGTTGTGCTTAAATTTTGATATCCATGAATAGTATGTTTTTTGCTTGCAAGTTTAATGTGGTTCTGTTGTGCTCGCCATCAGCATCTCGATCTCAAGCCGTTACTAAATGTTAGTATTATGTTTGAGCCTTCGAGAAGAACTAAGAACGAAGTATTTATTTTAAGTTCATACGAAGAAAAATGCATTTCTATTTTACCATGTTTAACATAGGTTTGACTGACAGTCTCTAGTCTTGTAGTTGCAAATTATGTCTGCATTTACACAAGATTTTTTACTGAGTTCATAAACATCAACCTTTACTAAGTAAAACGTGTATACTATGCTAATTGTTTTCACACACACACATTCTAGATAATAAGCAGATGACCACATTATATAAATTTAGGTTTGTGAAACACTCAACAATTAATATATTCCTTTCACTTAAAACCTGATTCTGATTAGCTTACCCAAAAGAAATTACGAACAAGTCTGGAGTCTGATTGATTCCAGACTGTTGGAAATTATAGAAATTCGTAATACATTTTGTCTACTAATGAGCTGAAACGATCGCAATGACGTATTTACATATTTACATAACACGTAATCAAAAACCCTTTAGGGTAGGAAAGGAACAAAAACGACAGGCTCTAGAATACTATCTACGGGTTTCGTTACCCCCATGGAATTGCAATCGATTCAATTTGACCCCTTGCAATTTTTTAAATAATGTTAAATAATATTAGTAAATAACATGCGTATGAATACATACAGCAAAGAATGGTATTGCAAGCTTGAAAGCTTATCGTCGAAAAATGATTACTTACTACGGCAACAATTTTTGTTGAAGATGCATTTCATATCTATATACAGTCGTGAATTTCAAAACCATGATAATAAAAGAGTAAATACAAACTTTAAAAGCAGATACCTCTGAATACATTGATTTTAAGCACTCGATCGTAATTGCTACATATGGACAGTTTCAAAGGACTGCTCCACGCGGTAGATAGCGATCTACCGCGGTAATGATACTACGTTGATATTATACAATTCGAAATATTGTGACGATGGAGTCATAAAAGCATAAGAAGTTACCATACGACACGTTAGGAATCACTTTCGATGTTAACCGTATATAATGGGGGCAGATTGCCAGTGAACAGCATAGTTGTTTTTTTTATTACCGTAAAGCTTGAATCATATTGTGTGAATGTAGAAGGGAGGTAGACTGCACAAAAACTGAAGGTGAATTAGATTGTGAACTAATGCAGAAAAAAGATGAAAAGTATGAAAAGAAGATGGATGCAGCAGACCGAGTCTGAAAATGCTTTGAAGGGATCCCAGTCTATTGCGTCACAGTTGATAAACAAGCAAAAGCAAAGTTCTCAGATGCGCTAAAAATGGATGTAGAAATGCTGAATAACTTCTGTGAGATTTGTTTGAGAGGTATGATAATACGTAACTTACCATACATAATGGTCACAAGTAAGTGTTTATTGTGTATGTCATGTAGAGTCAACTAATGATACACCAAATCAATACATACAGCATTCTGCATATACGCTACTGAAAACTACTGCATAAGCAAATCAATACATGCAAGCGAATTATACATATACTGAACAATCTATTTGCTCTATATTATTATATCTTTAAGAACACACACCTTTCTAGCAAATAACACTTGATAGACTTTCAATAGTATTCAACAAAAACTGCATTTTTTGATTTAATCGAGATGCAATTTGGATTTCTTTGCTGTTGAGCTGAGTGTTGTGTAATAATAGAGGGCTGTGATGAGGTTCTCGTCAAAACAACACTGCAGATAGCGTAGACTAAATGATAGCGGTGAAAAGCGGCTTTTCCGCTTATAAAACAGAGTTTTGATTGTTTATTCTCTAGATGACCTCTTAGCGCTGGGTCACATAATTTTTTCTTTTAAAGTCTATGTCAATTTGTGAATCTAGGAAAATTGGGGTGAAATTAGATTATCATATGAGCGTACGTCGATGATTTGTTTCGTTAATTTTTATGATTGTTTTTGTCAGAAAAGCTGCGGTTCCTATCAAATTAGCACGTACCTACTTCATATACAGAAACCAAAAGATTGCCGAGTAGTTTCCTAGTGGTAAATAGGATACATTTGGTAGGGGTTCGAAGGATAAATGCGTAGTTTTTAAATTGCACCAACTTGACCCTTCTTTTTAGGTTAAAATTCAGAAGCAGCAACTGATTTCTGATTTCAGGAAATAAAGCTCCCAGATGGATATAAAAACCGTCGAATGCAGCAAAAATCTTTTAATAACCTCTCATTATGTGGAGATAATGCATTGCTATTAACAATTAGGTACAAGGTAGATATCTACACGCATTGTGAGCTCACACGGCTTTTTCGCAAATCATTCAAAATGACAATAATTCTATACATTTTGCGTTCATCTGTACACTTTAGGTACTCTCGTCGTTAACTAACACCTGAGTTTGGGTTAGGTGCTTACATAAGAGCTAATAATATTCAGTAAAGATGTAGATATAATGTGGCCAATTTGTACGTAACGTAAATCAGTGAAAAATTGCGTGCTAGGTGTATATTTTTTGTCAAAGACTTTCATGAAATCCCAGCGTCAACCGTCGAAACAGAACTGACTGATGATGGCGATGTGATGATCATGAAGTTTTTTTTGCTAAATTAAAGCCTTACATGTTGTTAATGGTCGAGGAAAATGAAAGTCGCAAAAAACTACACCATTTGCAATTGAACAGAAACCATGTTCATGTTCTAATACATGTTTGATCTTTCCTGTCTCGCTTGCACATCAAGTTACGTAGATATATTCAGTGCATTTTACATCTACAGAATAGCATGTTCATTTTACAATTTACAATTTAAAATTTAACTCATGAATGATAGGCAAACGCAATCTTTGTCAGGGTAAAACAAAAGGGTAGCCCTGTTTCGCAGCGATTTATGCAATTCAATTCAACTTCACTTGGTTTTTTATTAAGACATACTCAAATTTGATTCGATATATGAACCCAAGAATCATTATGACTTATGACATAACTAATTATGTTGATCAGAAACCTCATCTTTTCCACCATTATCATCACATATCACACCAAACCCTTTTGGACTACCTTTGTCTTCTTCGATGTCCTCAATCTTCAAAAATTGAATATGTAACAAAAAAATTGCTAACCACGTAATCTTTAGCAAATGTACACAAATTACACGCAATGTGTGTGAAACAGGTATGAAATCGAAGCACATTTTGTGACATGAAAGATGATGTTTCGAAGCATGAAATTGCACATATATATATGATTCAACAGGAGGGACGAAGAAATGGCCACAACCATGCAGATTGTATAATATCAATATTATGCCTTTTCTGCTTTGGTCTTGAGTCTTTGGCTCAATTGCTGAAACGATTATGTTGACGAAAAGGGACTTGTAATTTGCAATGTAATCATAAAAAAGAAAGTGGTCTCAGCTATTTAGGTATTAAAACCTTTTCAATTTTCAGCACAGCACAAGATGCAACGAAAACTAATGATTGGCGAGAGTTATAGAGCCTCAGTGAACTCAATTTTAACTAACACAACTACATAGGGAACTGCGTCTTTCTTATTATTAACTACCGTCAATCACATTCTAAATTCAATGAGATAATAGCATGAGCCACATTTTCTTCCCAGTGGCTCCGCAAATCGTAAAAATCAAAATGACAGATAATAAAATCATGATTACGGATAAAATACGTACACTATGTTGAACCACTAAACGGAAATTTCAAATGCATACCAAGACTCGAACGCAGCCAAGCTTTATAATTTCGGAAGTTGTTGTGCTTCCGGTGTCTTGAAAAAGTTGAGAGCAGAAGCATCTTTTGCATGATGCTTTTCGTATTAAATGAAAAACCTGTTCAACTGAACGGTCATTTTTACTCAGACAGACCGAATAATTGATCCGATAGCGGTTTGGATTTTTTCCATTAACTATCACAAACCACGCAAAACTGCGTGTTGGAATTATGACTGTTAAATAGAACTATCTTAGCAATGAAGCTTATGTAAAAATGTGTTTATAACCATTGCATTTGCAACCCATTTTTGCAGTTACGAATAGAATCGCGTCATTAGTTGTTACAGCACGTACAATAAAACTTAACATGTTGAGAAAATCTGTCATAATAAACTTTGGAATTTCACCAGCAACACAAGCATAAATTACGGTTTACATAATAAAATAAACTACCGCGTGATTTCTTAAATAGCTGAGTAAACACCTGGTTGGAGAGTAATGGTTCATGAATTCAATGGCAATTAATAAGTTTTGATTGTTGATTGCTTATTCAATCACAAACACTATTGTTAACACATAGAACAGATAAACGAACTAGCTATAACAACTACGTGATCATTGACGGCGGCACGTACATAACAAAACAATAAACAGTAATCTACCCCAATCAAATTATATCCCATCATAATCCGACTGGAGATTAAAGTTGTATAATGCTCCTTCATTTTGCTACTACTCTTATGCAAATGCTTTAAAGTTTACTTACAATTAGAGTGTTGAGATGCCGAACCTTATGGAAATTTGATGATCTTATTTGAGAAAGTTACGGTTACAGCATTCATTATGTTATACATATTATGCTGTTCCGTTTGAATCCGCATTGGATGAACTTCTGGCATTTATGGTATCCATAAAGTTGCATCAGCGAAAATAAAGTTTGAAGTAGTAGATTATGCAAGTGAAGTTTAGTTGCCCTAAAGCTTTCCTGTTTATGATATGATGAACTATGCCCGGCTTGTATAAACCTTTCCAAACTCGAGAAATAAAATTGCTCACGTCATTATTAAAAATACTAGGGATTATAATTAGTTAGTGTTCCAACAGAAAACACCGGTGGAAGCGTTATTGACAGATAAGGTTTAAAATCATGTTATCCAATGCAAAAAAAAATATTTCGGATTTGGTATAAAATGCCGGTAGCTGGGTTGACAAACCACATTCAGCCGTTCTCTCCTCTTCATCCTACAACTAAACAGCAGAAATAAACTTGGAAACCATTCAATTTCTGAAATTTAATCATGAAGTTATTGGTATCAGTTGTTGTGCTGGGCTTAGCTTTCCAAGCTTCAGCCCGAGTTCTCCGAATTTTGCCAGCTGTAAGTCTCAATTCTTATTACATTTTACGCTTGACGAAATCATGACTGATTTAACATTTTTCTAACTATTACTATTACTTGTAGCCCGGATGTGAAGCTTCTTCCATTCTTCCCGTTGATGGAGGTGATGAAGTCGTTTCAATCCTTCCAATCGGAGGTGGTGCATCTATCCTTCCAGTTGAGGACAGTGCTGGAGCTTCAATCCTCCCAGCTGAACCAGAATACATTTGGCCCGTAAGACCAGGATTCGGAGGATCTCCTGTTGTGCCAGTTGTACCAGTTGCTCCTGAGAGACCATCCATTTCCCTCCCAGTTCTTCCAGGAGCTGGAGCTTCCATCCTCCCAGTTGCACCAGGAGCATCCAACAAGCTTCCACCATCAGGAAATGTCAACCCAATTTCAGTCCTTCCAGTTGCACCTGAAAGGCCATCCATCTCTCTCCCAGTTCTTCCAGGAGCTGGAGCTTCCATCCTCCCAGTTGCACCAGGAGCATCCAACAAGCTTCCCCCAGCAGGAAATGTGAACCCAATTTCCGTCCTCCCAGTTGCCCCTGAGCAACCATCCATCTCCCTCCCAGTTCTTCCTGGAGCTGGAGCTTCCATCCTCCCAGTTGCACCAGGAGCATCCAACAAGCTTCCACCATCAGGAAATGTTAACCCAATTTCCGTCCTCCCAGTTGCCCCTGAAAGGCCATCCATTTCCCTCCCAGTTCTTCCAGGAGCTGGAGCTTCCATCCTCCCAGTTGCACCAGGAGCATCCAACAAGCTTCCACCCGCAGGAAATGTGAACCCAATTTCCGTCCTCCCAGTTGCCCCTGAGCAACCATCCATCTCCCTCCCAGTTCTTCCAGGAGCTGGAGCTTCCATCCTCCCAGTTGCACCAGGAGCATCCAACAAGCTTCCACCATCAGGAAATGTGAACCCAATTTCAGTCCTTCCAGTTGCACCTGAAAGGCCATCCATCTCCCTCCCAGTTCTTCCAGGAGGACCAGCAGTTTCCCCACCAATTGTTCCCATTGTCCCAGTTGCCCCTGAAGCCGATTGTGAACAACCCGAAGCACCCGTTGCTCCAGAACAACACATTCCCGACAGATACATCATTTTCTAAATCATTCACCAAAAACCATTTCCAAATGTTAAATTTTACTGTAATGAAATTTCAATGCCAATTTGTTTCCATTTGTTTGTCAACATCTAAACAATAAAAGGCATATTATAATTCAGCAGCATACATCACTTTGTAGCAATGTCTAACTAATTGTCAAAAATCATGCATCCATAAACACATAATCCAAACAATCAATCCTTTGTTACGTACTCGTTCTTTGGCATGCACAAAAATATTCCTTACATCCAGTTCCAGTCATAAAGCTGAAGTTTCATTCGGACAGCGGGATGAGCTTTTCTGTTATGTGTAAATATTTTTATGTAGTCTTCCATGTGTCATTTATCTGAGAGCTTTTAACAATTTATTAACCAAAGTGAATAACGTTGATAGCGAATGTCTTATCAGCTAAGTGAGGAACTAGTTGGATTGTACAAAACAAACAATGGAACCTATAAGCCGCAACATCTGTTCAACCTTAACTGATTCTCAAATTGAAGGGCTTCGGTCTAATGGGATCAGCACATTAATGTCCTTCATCAGGGCTCCAAAAGATACAATTTGCTTGAGCATTCCGGAAGCCGTAAGCATGAAGAATTAAGAACGTCCTTCGGACAGTGTCTTTCAAATTTTATGATCTCCAAAGATGATTTATGATTTGTTTGGAACTTATTTTTTACTTCTGTCGGCTTTATAACAGGAGTATTTGAAAATCAAACGCAGTATTTTGATGTCCAGACCCCCTCCCATAACTATCCGACAACAGTCTTCCGCCGACGTTGAAAAATGTACGCCGAAATCGACTGGGGTTCCAGGGTGAGATGCAAATTGTAGTGAAGTAGTCTTCATAATTTTGCATTTGCAATTTAACGGGAATGAATTTTCAAAGGTTGGAAATTTGAACAGTCAATTCATATCCTTTTATTTGTATATATATTTTTTTAGCTTAGATGACGTACTTAATGGAGGCATACTAGCAGGGGATATAATTGAATTTTACGGGAAAAGTGGATCTGGAAAGACACAACTTTGCCTCCGATTGACTGCTCAGTTCTCTCATTTTAGTGAAGATAAGGCTTGCGTGCTTTATTTCGATATGAAAAATGACTTTAACGCAATACGGCTACTAAATCTAAGTGAAGGAGATGAGGACAGTTTAGAAAGGGTGAGAATATTTAGGGAAGCAAATTTAGAAAGACTTCTATCACGGTTGGACGACATCAAGAACGAGGTTATTGGAGGCATCAACGGCTTTTATTCGAGATGCAAGCTGCTAGTCATTGATTCGGTGCCGATGGTCATCTATCCTGCAGTACAACAAGAAACTTATTGTAAGTCATATTTAATGAATGTTTCAATCAAATTCAAAATTTATTTTTTGTTTAACATCATCATTTTCCCTTCCATTTAGCATGGAGATATCACCAGGAAAGGCTGTTAAGAAGATTAAGATGGCTGGCAGATAACCTAAATTTAACCGTGATTCTGGTGAATCATAGTGTCAGTGTGTGGTCGAATATCAACAGCTTAAGTAGTTCTAGTTCTAAACCAGTATCTAGTTCTAGTCAGTCAAAATCAGCAATCAAAAGTGTCAAACCTGCTATGGGGAAATATTGGCAAAGTAAAATTAGTATACGAATTAGACTCACGAAATCTAATGGTTTTAATAATCGCTATGAAGGAACTTTAGAAAAATGTTTCCGCACTGCCGAAGGACAAAAGTTTGAGTTTTCAATTGATCAGGAAACAGTGGTATAAGGCTCAGCAGTGAAAGCAACAAGAAATGCAATCATTTTAATACATATTTTTATTTTTATATGCTGTTAGCTCAAAGGAATATGTGAGTAAACAAATTGTAACTAGTCATGGGTTGTATTTATTACTGCATTTGAACTTGTAATGGACGCTAGCGTGTTTTATAAGATATTTTCTTGCGTGCCATGGGTCTAACAAATGATTGACATTGGTTTTGAATTTTGGGCCTGCTCTGCACTCCACTGACAACTGATAACGAGTTTGGATTTACTTCCGTACGAGAAAGTGTAATTTTGTTGCAAACTTAAAACTTTTTATCATTCATTTCTTAAAATATGTATTCCAATCTATTTCCGGTTATACTTGTTTTAATTCTGCTCTTATCGGAAAATGGAATTGCTCAGGAGGGAGAGGTAAAGACTTGATTATAGTAAGTTATAATAATGTCGTGTGGCAAATAGTTATTAGCGAATTTTTTTAAATAGGCATTTTCAGATCTATTAAGTTTTTACGTCGACATTGAACAGAAATTACAAGCTGTTCGAGCTGGTGCAGGTTGGCTTATGACTTAAAATATTTCAAGTTTTTAATGTTGCGATAAGTTGTAGAATTACACCTAATTACAAAATTGTACAAATTAATTATAGCACAATTGAAGGATGATCTCCAATTTTACAATTTCGAAGTTGATAAAATAATAAAAAACGACATCAACACTGAAATAACTGACATTACATTGGCGACAGAGCTGAGTAACACACAGTTTAAACGGGATGTGGACTTGGCAAAACTTCTAAAATCAAGTAATTTGTGGCAAAGGAATTTCAAAATTGTGAATAAAACTTTAACCAACATGAGAAAAAAAGTTGCCATCGGACAACCAGTGATGAGATTCCCTTGAAAAGATCTAATGCATAGACTTATTTGTACTTCTATTTGAACGTGAAAACATATTGGTGTTTGTAATTACGTAACGTATTCGAATATTAATAAAAATATATTAAATACCACATTTTTAAATCTGAGTTTTTATACAGTATTACTTTTCATCCGTGACCTAGAAATTTCCTTCATTAGTTGATGCAATTGTAGAATGCGTTGAAATCAAGTTGAAATGGATGGATATGTGTCTTATCAGTTCATGTCACGCTTAGAAACATGCAGGAAGAGAACTCAGCAAATAGGATCGTATTGTAGTTGTCAATAGGTAACATCCAATTTGCAATGCAACGCTAGGATTTAATGTAACTTCTCCTCACTTGATTGATGTATTCAAATTCTCATTTTACATACGTTAGTAGTGTGTGATCAAATTTATTATGTACTTGTAATTTTCCAAAACTTAATACTGTAATGTACTGTAACCTCGCTGTAACACGCGATAAAATCTTTCGTGAGGCTGGGATGCATTTCATGTTGATCTCGAGGATAAATTTAAATGCTTCTTTGTAAGTATTGATAGATCCTTATTTAACGTTCACGCATCGACGTCATCAAAAAACCTACATCCGTATTTCAAAGCATATCATATTGCTCTTGAGAGTTAGCATACACTCACAAATTATTATTTGAACTGAAGAAACGGACTT
Source organism: Orchesella bifasciata (assembly GCA_034697805.1). Classification (NCBI taxonomy): domain Eukaryota; kingdom Metazoa; phylum Arthropoda; class Collembola; order Entomobryomorpha; family Orchesellidae; genus Orchesella; species Orchesella bifasciata. The sequence goes on from JAQGAP010000165.1 coordinate 28,608, forward strand.
ATAAGAACGCCAAGCTAGTAAATTCAAAATCAATCATTTTTCCATTAAAATTTCTGATACTGATACAAGTGACGAGGCTGCTCATCAACATACTAACATTTCTTGAATAAAAAATGTCTAAAAGTTTTAGTGAAATTGTCATATACTGCATCGCGTTATTTTTAGTTTCATACGTAAACCGGAATGTCGCCCAAGAAGATGAGGAACAATTGGCAGTAAGTATTATAGTATGAGTATCATATGCATATGAAAATATATCAATTTCAATATGGTTATTAACAGGAAGTCACATTGGAAATGTTTACTCTCCTGCAAAGTGAAGTTCTAGTTTTGCAAGCAGAATTAGGTATGACATATCAATACTGTAAGGCAAGCTGTTAGATTGAGAAAAATAAAATGTGGGTTATTGATTTCCATTTAAGTGGGGTTGCAAGAAGAGATGCAATCGCTAGGTAAAACAATCTCATCCCTAGCATCTCAACCACCGTTGGGTTCAACTGAGTTAGCAGATCTTAAAACACTCGTCTCCGTTTCCAACCGACAGGAGGAGGATATCACTAAATTATTTTATTCGAATGGCATTTGGCAGCAAAATTTTAAAGTCATCAATGCCACGTTTCAAAGGTTGAAGAAAGTCGCCGTTTTCTCTGGACCCGCAATGACTGTTCCATCCGTTTCTGTTCCTGTACGAAGAGTTTTACCGATCCAACATGCGAACCAAAGCGTTAGTTCGAGAATCGTGACAACGACAACTCAACGAACTAGAAGAATGGGTTTCCGACGACCTTGAGTTGTCCATTTTAAAATGTTGATGCAAGTAAGAATGGTAATGCATAATGGTTGATTTGTTGTACTTTAAAAATGCAAGTTTGCCTTTCGTTATTTTGAATATTTGTATATATTATATGCTGATCATGAGCCATATAAGTCATCCAGAGCCTATTAAACTAATAAACTACGATGACAAATGCAATCATTAATACACTACACTTGTATTCCAACTCTTTGTAAAGCGCATAATATATCATTTTAAGCTTCTTCCACTGTCCATACGACATCGCATCCTATTCCAGGTTGCTTCCAACTTGTCATTGCATTGGCTGTCACAAATATATCTGAAATAAGATTCTGATGGCAATGTGGCATGCCTACTATACTCTGAAAACAAAACACCAGTTCCAAACTAATCGTGGTCTTAAATTATATTTCACCAGACCGGCATAGCATTTTGAATACATCTCAACCAACACATTATATACCAACCAGCCGACCTTGAATCTTTCACATGTTCAGATTCATTCAGATGCTGCTGCCATGCATCGAAAAGATGCATTGCAATTGTGGACGTGCAAATAAACGATAAGCTTTGGTCATATGTGTATCCGTATATTGTGCATTTTAAAGCATTAAACAAATAGATGATACACAATTTTGTTGGATACTCTACATGAAAAAGTGTTATGCACAAGGTTCTGAAAAGCCAATCCTCTGAAATAAATGTCATTATCACAGTGATATTTCAGGATTATCAGCCTGTCCATGTTCCATATACTATACTGCGAACTGAATCAAGGTTATTAACTGACTGTCTGTAACTTCTGAATAAACAAGTTCAGTTGATTTGTAATGTCAAGATCGCTTGCAATGTTGGCCCGAGTGTTTGTTTTAAAGCATCCCTGGCAGGGACTGCCAAAAATTAGTGATTTTGAGATTAAGGAAGAAAACCTTTCTGATCAACTTAATGATGGAGGTACTAATTAAATTTTGAATTGGAATGAAGAGATACGTTAGCCTACCTAATCTTTTAGGTGGTGGTTGTTACAGTTGACTGAGTTATTGATCCATGTTTAAGATATATGTATAATGCATGCATTCAGTTGATTGTCAATTGTGTGATTCCGTAGAAATTTTGGCAAAGGCTGAGTGGCTCACTGTAGATCCCTACATGAGATTACGAAGTGTTCCAGGTCAACCTCTACCTGGTGGCCAGGTTGCAAGGTTAATAACGTGGTGGATCTATGTAATTTGTTTGCTAGATGCATATAATAATTATAAACTACATAAATACGAATTTATAGAGTGCTGAAAAGCCGGAGCCCCGAGTTTCCTGAAGGGAGTCAAGTGTATGGGTATTTCGGATGGAGAGACTTAACCATTTATAAACCAGATCCCAATGGCCCACGAAGTTACAACACCATCCATAAAATGCCCGATATGAAAGGTTTGTCTGCTTCTTATGCATTGGGAGCTGTAGGAATGCCTGGAAATACAGCCTATTTTGGGCTCACGGAAATTTGCAAACCGAAAGCTGGCGAAACTTTAGTAGTAACTGCGGCTGCTGGTAAATATAGAAAATGGATTTGAAAGTAAAAAATTGAAACCCGAACTACTAAACCAGTATTAAAACGTTTAACGAAAACTATAATAATCCAGGTGCTGTGGGCAGTATCGTGGGGCAAATAGGAAAAATTAAAGGTATGCGATTCATTTGTGCCATGATGGAGCATTGCAGGATAAATTATTTGAGTAATATTATGTCATAATTTTCTGTATTTGAATTGAAGGCTGTAGAGTTATTGGGTTTGCCGGTTCAGACGATAAGGTGAAATGGCTTCAACAAGATTTGGGATTCGATGTGGCCATCAATTACAAAAAAGTTGAAGATTTGGATGCTGTATTTAAGCAGCAAGCTCCAAATGGCATTGACTGCTATTTTGACAATGTAAATTCGTACCAAATATCCACATTGCTATATTCTTCTCACTTTTCTTTCTTTCTCATTAAAAAACTGTATGCTGCTTTAGGTTGCTGGCGACTTTAATTATCACGTTGTTAGAAACATGAATCCAGGGGGAAGAATTGCGCAGTGTGGTTCCATCTCAACGTATAATGCAGATAGATCGAAAATTCCAATGGGTAAAACTATTCTTATACTTTGACGCATACTTTGGTTTAAAACGTAATCACTCTTCTATCTATGGTTTTTGTTTATAGTTCCGTTTGACTACCCCACCTTTAGAATTCGTAAGGTGATAATGGAAGGATTTCAAGTAAACCAGTGGAACGACAGGTGGTTTGAGGGCTTAAATCAAATCCGTGATTGGATTCTTGAGGTATAGTTTTGAATTTCCACAAAGAAAGCATACAAATATTTACAAATTCTAAAATTTATTTGGTCGGTCACAACAGGGTAAACTCAAAGTAGGAGAGAGTGTTACAGAAGGATTTGAAAATATGCCACAAGCATTTATTGATATGCTTCAGGGTAAAAACACCGGAAAGCAAATTATTAAGGTGTAAGCTTCAAATTCATGCTATCAAACTAAAACGAAATGTACACGTGAATTAATAAATCAATTCAGATTTTTCTGTCTACTCATTCCAATTTATATTAGTAAAAATTGTTGCTGTATTTACAGTATTTATTATAGAGATTTCGCAATGATCATTTATTAATCATCAGAAACGGGCGTAATATAAATTTCTTCGTTATGAACAGTCAACGACGGTTCCCCAGATGCTATCGTGCTCCAACATATTATAGGATTGTTATATTTTGCATCAATGTCCGCCCTCATTTTATCTTCCCGACTTTCTTTCATTCCATCTTCCTCATTACCGTCTGCCCCCTCACTTTTTTTCATTAAGAACTTACTACGTTTGGTCCCTCGTTTGAATGATGCTCCAGTAATTCCTTTCTTTCTTCGTATTTTTATCAGTGGCCTTGTGAAGTACGTTTTCCCTTTATGATATAAAAAGCATCCTAGCATCATCTAATAAAAAGTTGATGAAACCATTCATTAAGTTAATGCGAAAAAATGTATAGAATATGATTACATTTTTTTACTTACTGAGAATAAAACAGAGACAACTCCAATGAAAACATATAAACTCGATCCTGGTAAAAACTCGGTCATCGTTGCACGCGAGTTTCAATGAAAATTACTTAAAAATCCATAGTATTTTTTGCAACAAGAATCCGAATGCCATAATGAATGTGTATTGCTGAGTGCAAGTATTGTGTGAATGCACTTCACTGCAAAATCCACCCCTTAATCTGTATCTGTTGGTGTTTTGATCCAATTACACCCAACGCCTGTTTAAGGAACACTGTTATGTGAAGTCTGGAAAACTTTTTGACAAAAGCTCTACATAATGGACATAGATTCTCAGTACAATTAGTATTACGTTGCCCTATAACGTTCCACCTAGGTCTATAATCTGGTGTAAAGAGATAAGAGAAAGTTGTTTAGTGGCTTCCATATCTTATCGCATTTATCCATTACTATATCCATTAAATACTATTTTCCATGAATCGTGCGTGCTATGATATCGTGCATGAAAAAATGCTAAATTCGTATGAGGAAAACTCATCTTTCGTTGCCTCCAGTTCTAAAGTTGTGGACGTTGTTTGTGGTGAGTAATTCTGCAACGTTTACGTAGCTGGGCGTTATTGATTGTAATTATGTTAGTATTTATAGTAATGATGTTCATAATACAACTCGTTTTTGCAGAGTGAAATTTTATATGATTCACAGAAACAGAGTTGACGTGAGTAACAAAGGGCTTCATCAGCAGAACGCGTCAGTAAAGTTTATCTACGACATGGTTGATTGATAGATAAGACGAGTTTATTATGGCTACCTTGACTAAACTCGTGGATATTTTTTACGCCATCAAATATCGTATCGTACACATCCTTTTATATATAATACTTTAATTTATGCGTATGCTTTTGTTATTAGTAGGGCTGGGTGTAGGAACAAAATGACTAATGGCAAGTTTATCATTTCTATTCATTAATTTCGTCATAGGTCGGTATCTCTTATCTCTAAGTGTGCGCACAGCACATGTCCCCTAATTAATAGCAAAAAAAAGTGTTTACCCGACCGACACATTTACATATGCATTTATCATTGTACAAATTTCATGGTAATAGGATGCGATGACATATTGACGTCTCTTGTTTTAAATGGATATTATAGGAATTGTGGATCATTCTCTGCAACGATCAACAGTCAGTAGTCGGGTCGGTATCATACAGGATTCATCATATCATCATTTTCGGTACAACCTTAAAAGTTTTAGCAACCAAAACTAAAAGGGTGAAAAAAATGAAAACTTCATTGTTTCGTAAGTTATACCTTTTGGTTTTTAAAAACCTGGTGCTTCTAAGGCGCCGGTATATCATCACAGCATGTCAAATCGTACTGCCCACTATATTCATTATTGCCCTTGCCTACCTTCGGACACGAATTGTGCCAGATTTTTACGGGGATGTAAAAGAGCCGACTTTCTTTCCGGAATACAATGAAACTGTAAGTCACATGAAATGATAATAAATAATATAACTTTACGTTCCTAAACAAAGTCAAAATTCTTTTCCAGAATATAATTCGGGAATTAACTTGGGATTTCGATGCGGGTTGGAACGGAAGAAATTCTATAATTGGCTACACGCCAAACGATAGTGCAGCTGAAGACGTTTTGGTGAAAGCACTGAAACATCTCCGTGAAGGTGATCTAGATCCAACTCGTCCTCATAATGGTAGTGTACATTACACATGAACAAATGAAACCGTTGTGCTGACTCGTACTACATTATACTAACACACTTCACAATCTATCCTTCGCGTACTTTTACAGTTACTATCAGAGGTTTCGATTCTGAATGGGACATGGAAGCTTTCCATTCACTCTTTTTGCAGTCTCAGTACGGAAGTGGATATTCAAATTTGACGAGAGACAATAAGTTTATAGCTGGTATTGTTTTCAACGGGCTATCACAAAATCTTAATCCAAATCAGAAGATTTCTTACAAAATCCGCCTTACAAATGGCTACTTTTATGACACCAAGGATTTAATGCCACCAAATTTCGATAAGGGTCCCGGATGTAATATTAAAATAATAAAATTGATTCTAGGTATATTCCATATACACAAATTTATGTAATAATTTTGTATTACCCCAACTTAGACTCGTATAATGATTATTACTACAGTGCTTTCTCTGCTTTTCAATTGGTTCTTGATAAGGCTCTTATTGAAACGATTACTGGAAAGCAGCCGGATTATAAGGTATTATACTTTCTTCACAACAATCCTTAACATTGATTTCATGACTTTTACCTGTATTTTTCTTACATACATAAATCCAGATCAGCACACAAGCGTTTCCTTATCCACCTTATGAATCCGAAGATATTGATTCACTGTATTATATATTTTTGCCCCAATTTATTGTTCTGGGATTTGTATTTGTGATTCCACTCGTAGTTAATGGAGTTGTATCAGAAAAGGAAACTGGTATCAAGGTAATAATAATGAGTCTTGTTGACTATTGGTGTGCTAACAAGCAGAGTACCGAAACTGACAAGATTCTTAAAGTTCAATCGTGTACTTAAATTTGCATAATAGGAACTCATGAAAATGTCCGGATTGCCAGAGTACTTACATTGGCTAGGATGGATGTTAAATTCAATGTTGATTTTGATTATCACCGTCACCATTATTGTAGTTGTGCTGTTTGTACAATTTTCATCTGAAACGGGAGCGGTTTTCCAGCATAGTGATGCAACCTTGATGTGGGTTGTCCTTATGATATATGCTGTGTGGGCTACAACCTACTGCTTTTCAGTGTCAGCTTTCTTTGAGAGACGTGAGTGTCCATGATAGCATAATATAGCTTACGAGTTACGACCAGCAAAATCTCTGGATTTTATAATCTTAATGTATAATTTGATTGGCTTATATTACTTATAGCTACTCTTGCAACAACTTGCGGTATTCTTATATGGCTGGTCTCATTCAATGCATTGGGTTTTGCAATGGAAGAATCTTATGGAAAAGACTTTTCTTTGGGAGTAAGGCTTCTTTTCTGTTTTTTTCCTAATGTCGCTATTCATTTGGCATTAAAGGCTATCTGCACGTTTGAAGCTTCAGGTATCCCCAAAATCAGTTTGTAATTTTGTAACATAAAAAAACTGTTCTCCTGTATTCAAGTGAAAGATTATTTCATATCATTCCAGAGAAAGGGGCAAAATGGGGAAATATTGCCGAACCTATAAGCTCTGTTGATTCACTCACCCTGCTATATGTGATTCTCATGTTTCTTGCATCCATCTGCCTTAATATGGTCATTTGTTTGTATGCTGAAGCAATCATGCCAAAGAAATACGGCGTAAGGAAGCCGTTCTATTTCATTTTTCAGGTAAATACGCCATATAGAATGATGCGATAATGAAAATTTTAGTTTCATAATCAATAGGTTACTACAAGTTGCCATTTTATAATTTCTGAAGCCTTCTTACTGGGGAATCGGGCAAAACAAAGGCAAAATTTCCCTTGTAAACGATGATGGACCTAGTAAGCCTGGATTTGAGGATGGTCCCAGCGGTTTAAAAGCAGGAGTGGAAATCCGAAAGCTTAGGAAAGAGTTTGGAAAATCTAAAGTAGCAGTAAATGATGTTTCAATGAAAATTTATGAAGGGCAAATTTTCTGCTTATTGGGACAGAATGGTGCTGGAAAAACAAGCTTAATGTCGATTTTGACAGGCAAGCGTGATTAATAAGAAACTAAGAAACTAGTAAAATGCGTAAAAAGTAAGCTTTGACAAACATCTTTGTAAATTGGTTTTGTTCACGTTCAGGTCTATTTGCTCCAACGAGTGGAACTGCACTGATTGACGGCTATGATATAAGAACGGATATGGAAAGTATACGTCAAAACTTGGGACTGTGTCCTCAACATAACATGCTGTTTGATAAGTTGACGGTTCTTGAACATTTAAAATTTTTTGGAATGCTCAAGGGATTATCTGCGGAAAAAGCAAGAATCGAAGCATTAGGTCTTATCGAACTGCTCCAAATTCCGGATAAAGCGAATTCACTGTCTATGAGTTTAAGCGGTGGGCAAAAAAGGAGACTTTCTCTAGGATGTGCTCTCGTTGGGGGCTCCAAAGTAAGTAAAATGGTCTTTGGATTTACTAGTTGCAAAAAAAATATTTCCTTTTCTTGCAATACTAAATTCTGTTTGTACAGGTGATATTTTTAGATGAACCTACCAGGTGTCCAATCATTATGCAATAAAATTATGGCATCTATTTAAAGATTTTAAGGGTTGAACTAATTTAAACTGTATTATTAATTATAATTAATATATTAATCTTTAATCAATTTAATCAAAAAAAAGTGGTATGGATCCTGAGGCGAGGCGTGCCATTTGGAATTTACTGCTTGTAATTTTGATATTCTATATAATAGTTTATGCATCCTTCTAGCGGAGAATATTCAATTTGCGAATTGACATAATGTATTTATGTATACTTTACTTAGCAAATCAGGACGGAACGGACAATTTGTCTCACAACCCACTTTTTAGAGGAGGTACTGGAATTACTTGATTAGTTGTATTCTTTATAATGAGGAGTGAAAACAATTATGCTATTGTTCATTTAAATTAGGCAGACGTGTTGGGTGATAGAATAGCTATCTTGGCTTCTGGATCTTTGCAATGTTGCGGGAGTCCGAATTTCCTTAAGCGGTTTTACGGTACGCAATGAGAGTTGAATGGGAAATCCACATATACCTTAATTTGAATGGTATTAATGAAAATGTGTATTTTGGACAGGCGCCGGATACACTTTGTCAATGACCGTTGTTAATGGAAGTGATGAAAACGCCATATTGAGTACCGTCCGTCGCCACATTGGGGACGCTCATTTCAAGTCTTCTCATGCAAACAATGCGTCAGAGATATCGATAGTGTTACCATCGGAAAGCAACACGTCATCCAAATTTCCAAAAATGTTTGCAGAGCTAACTGAAAGGAAGAAGGAGTTAGGAATAAATGAAGTTGGAGTAGGGTGGACTACAATGGACGAAGTATTTATCAGGTTAAAACGATAACTAAAGTTGGCAATGCATTGCTTTAAAGTTTAAAACAACTTCCATGATTTTGAGCCCTCATAAATGTTATTAAATAATGTGTCGTTTAATAGAGTTGAAGAACTCGGTCATTCGACTGCTGAAGCAAATAGCTTGGATTCCACTAGCGTTACTGAATCTAGTCGACTTGGATCTCAAAATGGTATGCAGACTGCTAATAAATGGCGTTTGCTTTATTAAAAGTTTTTAAATTTTTCATAATTATTGTACTTGATTTGCTATTTAAGAAATATTAGCATCTGGTACAAAAATGTCAGGCTTTCGATTACTGCTAAGCCAATTCATTGGACTTTTTACGAAAAAGTTGTTGTATTCAATTAGAAAGAAACGCCTCATCGTGAGTCAGGTATGTGACAGTGACAAGTTTTTGCATTGCATGATCATTTCACGTTCGTGGTTGACAAAAGTCTAATTAATTGAATTTTCATATCTGGACAGATGATAATCCCAGTTCTTTTGACTATCGCTTCCGTGGTCATCAGTTCTCTAATGTTTTCAACTAGTAGTAGATTACCCCCATTGACGGTTTCAATTTCACCATACAAGAACCCTGTCACCTTGTATTCTTCCACAAATGAGGTAGAACGAACATAATATCTATCTATGAATGAATACCTTAAACTAAATTTACAACTCGTATTTTTTATACAGACAATTGGCAACATGTACGCTAAAACCGTAGGATCATCTGCAAAACAATTAGATCCCCGGTTCAATTACAATGTGTCCCAAGGATTATTGGAAGTTGGAATGTCAGACATTTCGTTTTTCAGAGATAAACACATTATTGCTGCAGAAATAAATGAAACTCATATGAAAGCTATGCACTCTACAATAGCCACACACTCGACTCCGCTGTCCATGAACATTTTGACAAACACCTTGCTTCAAGGGGCAGCTCCAGATAAAGGAAATTGGATTGAAACCATTAATCATCCTTTTAGGAATAGCTTTTATGACTTGTTACAACCTGCTGAAGAAAACCCTGAGTTTATTCTAATAATCTCCTTCATTTTCGGAGTGATGGTACCCATTGGACTGATCCTTCTTGCTGCAAGCTTCGTCATTGCTCCCACTGAAGAGAGACTGTGTCAGGTATAATATTACTACCAATACCAATACCAATACCCATTTGCTCATTTGTAATGGGTCACTAAATATTAATTCCAAGTTTTTTCATGCAGGGCAAACAACTTCAGATGATGTCCGGTGTAAATCCACTCCTCTATTGGGTTTCTGCATTCGCATGCGACTATTTCTTGATGCTGGTAAGCATTTGCTTGATGACAGCATGCCTCCCGATTTTCGAAAAGAATAAAGCCTTTACCAATAATGGTGGTGCCGGTAAGCCCAGATATGATTGCAATTGCATGAAAAATCATACGTACACGATGTTAATTAATATTAGAATTAATGTGCTTAATTTAATGATTATTGCATGCAGGAACCATCTTCCTAATCATGGCTGTTTATGGACTTGCTTCGATATCATTTTCCTACATTTTCAGCACATTTGTACGCAGCGTTGCTGGAGGATTTACGTTTCTCACAATTGTTCACTTACTAACAGGTTACCGTTAATAAAATAAGTAATTCATATTTTTTCATATTTAATTCTTAATTCGAATTTTGAATATTATAGGTGTTGGTCTTGGAGTTGGATCCAACATACTTGAAGACATTTCTCCAGACGGAGCCATATACAAAGTTATCAACGTTATTGGACGAATTTTCCCCACGTATGGTATGACAAGGGGTGCAATGCAGTATGCAAAAATATCTAGCGGAAATAGCCGTTGCTTTGCTCTGTCCCAAGAAGCAATAGATGTTCTTTGCAGTCCGACATTCGTCATTGAAAACTATTATGGTATATCGCAGGAATGCTGTGGTAGGCTGCAAAATGATTTAAATGTTGCAGATAAATCTAGCATTTGCTTGAAAAGCAATAAATTCCTATTAATAATTTACTTAAATTTAGAAAATTGTGCGGAACTTGGAGATGGGGAATGTTTTGAAACCACTCCGTTTTTCCAATGGAGTAGAGATGTGGAAGTAGATGATGGCTGGTTCGCAACAAAAATTATCGCAATACCCGCTCTCACTCAAGATTTAGTTTGGCTAGCCGTCGCTGCAATGGTCTACTTTGCAATTTTAATGCTTGTAGAATACGATGCGTTTAAAATGATTTTTGAAAAATTTACAAAAGAACAAAAGTCCTACTTTCAAACTACTGTTACTGACAATGATGTCATTGAGGAGAATCAACGTGTTCACAGCCTTGTAAATGGGAATCAGGCATCACAAGACGCCATACTCGTTGACAACCTTTGCAAAGCCTACGGAACATTTTCAGCGGTATCGGGATTGAGTTTTGGGGTACATCATGGGGAGTGTTTTGGATTGTTGGGAGTCAATGGTGCAGGCAAAACGGTAATTAAAATTTTAAAATAGCTATAAAATTATAATGAAATAAAAAATCAATTGTTCCATAATGGTGACCCTGCATTTTGAAAATTTAGACAACATTTAGAATGCTCACGGGAGACGAAACACGTTCAAATGGAAACTCTTACATGAATACTTTATCTCTCGTTAGCGGCAGGAAAGAGTTCTTATCAAACATTGGTTACTGTCCCCAATTTGATGGTATTAGTAGCTCATTTTCATTATGTTTTATCTATAGGCGCTGTATTTGCTATTATAGGCGGGTTAATTCACTGGTTCCCCTTATTCACAGGTATTATTGGAGTGCTTACAGGCAAGGAAATGTTGTGCTTATTTGCACGATTAAGAGGAGTTTCTGGTAATCAAGTAGAAATTGAAGCCAAAAAATGGCTTCGTAGAACCGGTGAGTTCAGAATATTAGCATATTTCATCTTCAATGGCTTATATATGCATTTATGGAACCATTAAGGGTTCATTTTACCTTTTTCTTTGCTTATCTAAATAGGTCTCATTGAAAGTGGGGACGTGCAATGTCAGAAATATAGTGGAGGCATGAAAAGAAGACTCTCCGCTGCCATTGCTTTAATTGGGGATCCTCCAGTTATTCTTTTAGATGAGCCAGTATGAAATATGGTATTACTTTAGTAATCTTTCAATGATAAGCTTAAGCTTACCCCATAAATTATTTTCTTTAGACTTCTGGAGTTGACCCAGTTGCTCGAAGACAGTTTTGGAAAATTATATCTTCAATAAAGAACTCTGGTCAAGCAATTATCCTTACTTCACACAGGTAATAATAGAAGAAAAGCTAGTCAGACATAATATACTGAAGTATAAAGTATCAGATAAAAAAGTACTAATGAATGATGCATTGTGATTGTGATACACAGTATGGAAGAGTGTGAAGCTCTGTGCTCTCGCCTTGGCATTATGGTGAATGGAGAAATGCAATGTGTTGGAGGTGTACAACATTTGAAAAATAAATTTGCACAAGGATTTAGTTTAACATTAAAGCTGAAAGATGCATGTCTACAAAATCCTGACGCTGTGAATGGTATTTCAAACAGCGTGTGCTCCACATTTCATCCTTGTACTCTTAAAGACTACCATCAGGTACAATAATTATTATTGTTGTGTCACAAAAGAAACTTCTTGTTTAAAGTAGGCATGGAACGTTTCTAATACCATGCTATTAATTCATAGGTCACTATGAAATTCCAAATTCACTCCCAATCCAACAAATGGGAGGATCTTTACGAAACGATGGAAAGGATTAAAGCTCAGTATCAAGAATTTATTGAAGAGTATGCTATCACAGAGACAACGCTGGAGGAAGTATTCTTGTCTTTTGCAACGAAGCAATATGTTAATGAAAGAATAACCAACGCAAATGGAAATATTCTCAATCGTATTCGTATATTATGTTGAAATGTTTAGGAATTAACCTTATAATTCCTGTAGTACGGGTGATGCTGAATTATAATGTTAATAAAATATTATTAAATACTAAGAACACATTCAAACAAAATCCATGGACTTACAAAAATATTTTCTGCATAGGTAATCTCACACCTTTCGAATTTGAAGTACGCCAGCTGCACTGAAGAAGTACCAAAGCCATTCGATTTTCGAATTGGGCCGTGTGTGTCAGTTGATTTCGAAACCGGAAATCTTTGACTGGAAGCAGTTCCTAGTAGTTATAAAATTACACAAGGATCTGCTCAGTCAATGAATTCCATCGGTTACGCTATATCTGATCAAGACTCAAGGTTTAAATAGCAGGAAATCTCGCTTGCACAATGAATTCAAATCCAATATATCTGTCTGTCAACTATTAAAAATAAAATTGACTGTGAGTTGTTACAGAATTGACGAGAAGTTTGATTCTTTAAGACTACATTTTTCCAATGTGTTTGTTAAACAATGAACATGAAAATGAGAAATTGAACGTAGAGTCAGCAATGTGTGAGGTTAGCTTTTGGCCGATACATTTTGAGCCACGCCAAATGTCTTCCATTTCCAGGAATTTTTGTTACAAACAAAGTTACATTGCTGCGCAGAAAAAAATATTATGCCGTTTTTAGATTCATATATATGAAAAAATATGTACTATTTACGTACTGAAATTATATGTATGGTAATTGCGTTTGAGATGTGATGATGAAAGAGTCATACATTTTGTTTAATTCAAGTGAAATCATGAAGAAACAACGACATGCTTGGTTCATATAAATGTAAAATGGAGGGTACAACAAAGTATGATTCACATAAGCATATAACTTTAATGCGTTATACTTTTGGTACAAAGGGAAACTGTAATTTGCTATTCCGAATAGAGATTCAATACTTGATTTCTTTGCCTCTCCGCATAATCCATATCATTAACCACAAGAACATCATCGACAATGATTTGTCCTTTGAAATATTTATCAAGAACGCTGTGCCAAACACACAGTCCCACAGCACAGATTGACGTATATCCTTTATAATTTGAAAAATTGTCTTTCAGCGTTCCGTTCTGAGTAGCATTGGTATTCATAATGACATGGTAAGTTCCATCAGCTTCCAAGGCTAAGGCGTACATGTTCACGGATGTGTTGTTAACAGGCTCAACGTCCTTATCAACGGCTCTAATAGTACTCCTACCAGGTTCTTGAAACTCTGCGGAGAGCCTGCTCACCCTGGTTGTTCCGCAAATTTGAGGACCTACTTGCATCACATACGGTGTATGAGTTCCAAAATCTTCTGCACTGAATTGGCAATCGTACAACCGTAAAAATGCTAGTTGACAATGTGCTTTTGATTGAAATTGGACGCTGAATTGGATAACTAATGTCTCATTCTTGTTATTGAATGGTGGAAATGTTTTAGCAATCAAGTAGAACTCTCCGCCTTTGTTGTTCGTAATGAGACCATAGTTGGGTCGAGAATGATTACTTTTTCGAGCAGAAACTCGAGAAAATTTGTTGTAGACTTTGGTACCATTCCCTGTGTTCTTGGCAGCAATCCATTCTGTTGTCCAGTTGCGATGTGAAAATTGCTCTTCAATTATAATGCGTCTGTTTGGATTATGCTTGTTAGATTTTGGTTTTGTAGGTCTCTTATTAGTGCCTTTATGGCCATGGTTAGGATTATATATACTATCTCCTTCAGACGAGTTGCTGTCATCATCACCAGGATCTGGAGTAGTATCTTCGACACTCTCGGATTCTTTTTCATCCTTTTTATTTGATCCCTACATTGTTATTGCATACTATTTAATTTAGGATGTAACTAAATATTTAGGTTCACACTTTCGATTTATTAATACCTTTCCATTGTGATTTTGTCGAGAAAAGGAGCCTCTTGGTTGCCTACTTAAGACGGATGACTGGTAGCCAAAAATGTCATCGTACTCTACTGACTCCAGAAACAGGGAATTAACACAAAATGAAAGGACCAACGCACCAAAAACTGATAAAAACATTTTGAAACTCATCCTTTCTTGTTTCTTAAGAGGGCTATTAAATATTATAATGTAATTCACTTGCGAAAGCTTTCACGAATTAGGATGCTATGATTTCTTTTCCAACACACTGCCTGTTTAGAGTACCTTTAAACTCTGAGATTTTGATGGCAAATTGGTTATTTTCCACTGTGCTTGCACAATATGCTTATTATTGTTTCCTCACTGGAAGCATCGCCGACAACATTCGTGATAGATTGAAAACATGATAAGTGAAAGGATGTCATTTGATTTGAAAAAGATTTATTAGATAGCAGCCACATTTGGTTGTGTAGGTCGTGTGGTGAATTGATACTGTGATACAGGCATTGCAAAGAATATGTATTTTATTTTTATTTTGAGCAAAATTTAGCAGAACACTAATTGCTTTTATCCGGCAACTCTGTACCGGTTTTTCATCATAAACGTTTGTTTGGAAAAACAAGTATATTTGAAAAACAATATTCAGTGACCATCGCACATCGCATTGAATTTCCATTATTAGTATGCGTAAAGCAGATCAACTCGGGTTGATTGTGCGTTTTAATGACTAAAAAGTGGATAACTTGTTTATAAACCATCAAATGGTGACAACAAAAATTGCAAATGTATCTGCCTTACCTTACACAAAAACCCATAAATGCGTGGCCATTCAGCGAACGAAAGTTTTGGGGTGATATGAGATTTTTTCTTTTCAAGGTCACATACAAATATAATATTAATGAAGCACTAAAGATAATCTTTCGTGGGCTTTTTAATAATATAAATAACAACTACGAAAGAATATGTTTGGCCATAGGCATATTATACTTTGATTATATTAGAAACACCTCTTTTATGACAAAAGCTTCAGTGCAATTGATTCTCTCTAGCTGGATTCATAACAGTAATGTTGGAGTTTCGTTTATGCTTTAAGCTATTTATTTTGCGTACGACTATTTTCCTAACAAAGCCAGTTGCTTCACAAATATATGCAGATAATCCTAATGTTAGTCCAACAGCTAGGATATAGAATGGCATTTTTAAATGCTGAAACCTTAAAGGCTTCCTTAAGGTTACACCTTTTAAGTCATTAGTGATGGATTTTAGCTTATAATTTACAGGAGAATCCGGGGACTGTCTGTTGTTCGCCATTCCCTTTACCTTCTGCTTTGTGAAAATGACTTCACTCCAATACTTATAAATGCCAGATTGTAAAAATGCTGAAAATATAGGAGCAAACCCATCAATATATGGAGAATTTTTTGAAAATGCTACGCTTAATGCCCCTGATAATATCGAATCGGTTGAGGTGACATAAGGACTAATGTTGAGGTCAACTGTTGCTCTTTCCGCAGCGACTTGAATAGCAGTGGGCAACCATGCAAAGCAAACCGTCTTCTGTCCCAGGATTGATGCACTCATGCAATCAAATATATTTGGCTCAAATGTGATACGCTTTGATAGCTTTCGGATAGCCGGAAGATTGCTTGTTTGAACCACAGACACTTCCACTTCCCCCAGGTTGTTCAACAATACTTCATAATCAGTTTGAGCTGCTAGCTCACTAATAGTTCGTGGTAGCTTTTCTGTTGTAGGCAAGGTCAACGATGAAATTACATTCGTTTTGTATGCAGTCCCAGTAATTATTACCGCGAGAAGCCATACAGATGTTAGCAATTTTGTTCCACTTGGAATTTTTGTGCTCTGTTCGACGGCAGATTTGAATGGGACAAGCCATGACATAAACCAAGTGTTCTTTTGAGAACTCATGTGTGGATTGAACTGTAATGATAATGAAATGTGCATAACAGTGCCCATCAAGAACCAACCCATTGCAAGTGAAATCCACACGTGTACTTGAAAGGAATGTAGGAAAGTATGCCACTCAATTCTTGATCCAGGTTCAACTGTTACAAAGAAGACGCCAATGAATGTGAGAGCGTTTGTGAAATCAAACATTTTGGCAAAATGTATGAGAGGACTGCAGTAGAAGATTGCGTCAAAGTTTCTTTCTTCGTAATACAAATTTCCGATCATTCCTGTCCATGTTCCGTTTGGAAGAAGCTCTCCATATCCCTTTCCTTCCGAGTTGTGAGTCAGAAATGTGAAATTGAAGTGTCGGGCGGATTCCTTGAATAAGCGGTAATGTGACCCGTCATAGTCAACCTTTCCCTTGTGATCCGCAAAAGAAATGAAGTAGAAAGGAGGTGCACCTGCCCATCCTGTGAATCGAAAGTTCCTTCCACGAACATTGTGACCTATTCCATATGCCCCAAACTTTCCAATAAGATGATCATTTAGTTGCTTAACATTTGGAAATATGGTAGGGTGGAGAGAATCTTTAGAATGCAAAGAAATTGGTATGAGTAGCTCTTGAAAATCGACTGCAATCCCCCATTTCCATTTAATTCTATTGAGAGCAGGATCCTTCCAAATCTCATGAATTAATTTCCTTTTTCCAAGGAACATGAAGTGATCAAATCTTTGGCTCGCGTATTTTTTAATCCACTTCAATAGACTATTCGGTAGAAATTTAGATTTTTCCTTGATTTCATCATCGTCTAGTGTCACCATTACAACACTGGGTCGTTGGAAATCACTGAAATTCACATGTGTTCCAGATATCATCGTTGAGTATGTTTGGTGAACAACGTTAGCTATTTGGTTTACTTTACTTTGTTGAGTAAACAATCTAACATTATTCACAGTAGGTTGGACATTGGTTACAATCCATTTCAAAAGACAAGAACAAAACTGGAACTCGCCATCACCATTCGTATCAACTACAAATGAATTTCTATAAGAGCAAACAACTGTATCTTTAGTAGCCCCAAATACACATAAAGCAGTAACCAATGTTGCAATTGAATTGGTCCACATCTTGAGACACCAGCCTAACTACATCCCGTCACTTTCTTAAGTCTGAAGAAAAATGGTGAAAATAAGAGAAAGCAAAAGGCTTATTTATGTGTTCATTTTACATGCCTCACGTTTGCTCAGACATGCTGGAATATATTTATCTATAATTTTATCATCAATGAGTTGGCCAGTTAGCATTGGCAATTGCTTCTTATCTGTTCGGGTGAACGGTCGACCATAACATCTAAATAGCTATAACTAATAAGTATGCTGTCAGTCAACATTAGCGAGTACATGTAATTTTCTTCCTCCAACTATTTTTACCTATATTTACAGGTCATAATTGTACAATTAATTGAAATGCCTGGTTTACAAAGTAGAGAGATAAGAATAAGTTTCCCTTGTTCCATAACAGTCTAAGACGTTATTTATCAACTATATTTATTATCAAGAGTTCCATGAAAAAAACTTCGTACGATTATGCTAGGCAGTCATTTTAATGAAGAAAATATGACATACCAACGTATGTCATACATACAAAGCTGACGGGGTAGACTTGCCAGACATGTTGTGTCACCAAAATGTTCATTACTGTGTAACATGAACACAATCATCACTATAACCATGCATTAAACTGGCTGTGTTATGAGCAAAATTTTCATCGTGAAGCTAATAATTTGACTTGCCTTATTTTTCTTATTGATATTGATTAGAAAGGCAAGGCCAAAGTCTTATCAAGTTCATGACTTATCAGCTCAAAACTGCAGTCCCACTGAATTTATTTCTTTTCCAACAGACTTAATACATGAAGACTCAAACATTATTTACATAATTAAACTAGTAATTAAAAGTTGTATTATTTTAGAAGTGACAATTCGTTTAGCGGTTTGATGACAGGGGCAAATATTGCGCAGACAAATACCAAAACAAACTCAGTCTATAATTTTTGCAATCAGAGTTTTCCAATGTGCCTATACCTGCTCTACAATTGTGTGCAAAATGTCTAAGATCTTTAGAGTTATCGTGGATATAATCATCAGTTGGTATATAGACAACATTTCATAATATATTATGGAATAATGGAATTAACAAAGTAGTTTCTATTATTTGAATCAATAATGCATGCGTTTGCCTAAATATTTCGGAAAGTTCAGTTTGGCATTGTTAACAAATGAATCTTAACGACTTCTTGCTTCACCCCAAATTTTTCACACAGATACCTGTGTCCAATCTACTACTTAAACGACGACTTAGATAAAGGATGGTTTTTCCATTATCGTTAGTTTAAAAAACACTACATACCAGCCATCGCATCGTGTGTTGGCGTTTGATGTATTTGGCGACAGACATTTCCTATCTTTAGACAACTCTGAGGCTACATTTTACAGTCAACTCTAAATCCCTGGAATGCTTTGATTTTTAAGGCAACTCTGATTAAAACAGGTACGTTTTTATAAACGTAGTCTATTTTTACCCCTCACTATTTCTCAAAGTATAAACGTAAACTAGTAAGTTGGGGTGTGATGTAGGTACCTGCGCGTTGTCATCCATAGATTACATTACAATTTTGGATTTCAGAATGGGTACAATAAAACCTTTTCTTTGTTTTCATATCCAGTGACGCGCATACAGAGGCTATAGGTACTATTTACAAAATGTAAAAGGTACAGCCATTCAAAAGTACATGAAAGATATTAGTAGTGTGAGGTTGACTTGAGTTTTTTATGCTGCTATCACTCAGTAACTATTCAACCCAGACCTCTTTATTTCAAACACTGCTTCTTGTTTTATGTATGTTGTGCTTAAACTTCAAGCTAGCAGTTCTAGAGCATCATTCTACGTGACACGACGTACCCAGTACACGTTCCAAACTACATCTCTATACTTTCTGAGTCTGTTCCAAATCAAGTTAATTGAAATGCTATATTTAGTACTTGTAGTCGTATTCATAATTACGCTATATTTATTTTCGCAAAGCCGTCCCAAAAACTATCCACCAGGTAAGAATTTCCTTCCGATTTATTTCCTGTAGTAACTGTAGTAGGCTCAATGTTCTCATTCATGTAAAAATATTCTTCTAGGGCCGTATGGACTTCCTGTCTTTGGTCACCTTCTGCAACTGGGTCCTAGTCCACACAAAACATTTTTAAAACTGAAAGAAAAGTATGGACCGATCGTCGCAGTTGACTTTGGAAGCTACCCGTATGCAACAATACTTTCATTCTCTGTGATTAAAATTAATAGCAAATGTTCACTTTGCTTTATCGTGTAACTTGTTCGTATATTTGTGGCGTATGCAGAGCGGTAGGTATCAGTGATTACCGGATTTTGAGAGAGGCATTGGCAGACCCTGGCTTTGCTGGTCGTCCAAACTTGAACGTTTTCCAACATCGAAGTAGGGATGTTATCCCAAGAGGTTTGTGTAACACTGAATTACTTAATTTCCAAACTTGGTTAATTGATTTAAAATCACGGGGTTCAGCTCAGGTCAATCATTAAACATTGTTCATAATCTAGGCCTTCTATTCACCGAAGGACGGCAGTGGTTAGAGCAAAGACGCTTTGCCATTAGACAACTTAAGGATCTGGGTTACTCCAAAACTTCGATTGAAACAATGGTTCAAGGGGAAATTAGTGATTTCTTGCTAAATATGAAGGCAGACTGTAATCGCCCTATTTCATTAAGAACCAGATTTCATGCTCCAGTATTGAACATCCTGTGGGCTTTAATTGTGGGGGAAAGAGATACAACTGGGGAAGCTGCAATGTTATTCAAGCTTTGCACAGAGTAAGCTAACAGACATACAATCTATGTACAAGAACCAAGAGCAGTACCCTTTGCTACTGCTTTCTATTAAAAGGAAAACTCATTTTATAATGTTATAGGTCAATTGAGGAACACAACGGTTTAGCATCACTTTGTATGTTCATACCGTGGTTTTCGAAAATATTTCCAAGACTCTCTGGATTAGACGAAATGAACAAAAACCTTGGACCCCTTTGGACTTTCTTTGAGAAATATATCAAAGAGCATAAAAGTACTTTTATTCCAGGCCAGACCAGAGATTTCGTGGACGCCTACATTCAAGAAATTCAAAACACGACAGACTCTTCATCAAGTTTTTACAAAGAAGTGGGAGGTAAGCACTTAAAATTTTTTTAAAAATACCTGAAACTTATCAATTAGAATTAAAAATTAAGAATCGACATCGTAAATTTCAGACAGATCCATGCTGAGTACTCTGCTGGATTTGTTCTTTGCGGGGGGAGAGACAACGGCAAATACTATGCACTGGACATGCCTGTATTTAGCTTCATTTCCAAAAGTACAAAAGCGGCTTCAAGATGAAGTTGAAAGCGTTATTGGAAATTCCAGATTACCTGTCCTTAGCGATGAACCGAGCATGCCGTATACTTGTGCGGTGATTCAGGAGTCCATGAGATTCACAGCTCTCATTCCTCTTGCAGTCTTTCATAGTACAACTCAAGACGTGGAGTTGAAGGGCTACAAAATCCCTGCGAATACAATGGTGCTCATGAACATTTACAGTGCTCTTCATGATAAAGAATATTGGGGGGATCCAGAAGTTTTCAGACCTGATCGGTTCCTAGATGACGAAGGAAAACTAATAAAGCACGAGCCAATGATGGCATTTTGCCCTGGAAAACGGGTTTGCATTGGTGAAGTACTTGCTAGAAATGAGCTTTTCCTTTGGATAACTTCCTTGTTCCAAACATTTTCCATTTCAACTGACCCTGCTAATCCGAACCCGTCTTTAGAGCCTATTGTCACATGGATTCAAATGCCACCAGATCATCATCTAATTTTTACGCAAAGAAACTCCTAACATGATTTGGATTTAAAACAGAACATCAAATCCAGTGGTTGGGGCTAGGGAAATACTATTTTCAAACAACTTGCGATTAGAGAATAATTTAGGAAAGACGAGTAATACGTAATTGCTAATAGGAAAAATTAATTTTTTATTATACAAAATCGTAGAATTTTTATCATTGCTTAAAATACATGGATCAATTAATATATAATAATAAAAACATTATTATCCCCCCAAATGGGTGACACTACTCATTTACCGACTTTGAACCTTACACATCATTTCTGCCACAGACAGACACTTGAGACACTACTCACTCATTAAATTACATTAAATAGTCGTAATTTTTGTGACTAATTGAAAGAGAAGGTTATAACAATTGTATAATATTGTATAACAATATTGTAAGAGAAGGTTAAACAGCAAAATTAAGACGGAGACAAAACAGATTTAAAAAGGAAAGAAATCATTAGTTGAAGATGACTGCTGAGTGCCAGAAGATGGTTGGTCGGAAAAAAATCCCCCGAAAATGTCGTATCCACCACCAGGAGTGCTTCCAGTTGGTCCAGGTGACTGACCACCCATATTGAAGCCACTTCCAAAGAAGTTGAATTCCGAAATCGCAGGTGACGAAGGCTGAAGAAAAGATGGTTGAGGATTTGGAATTCGTTTCAATGGACTTCCAGGGATACCTGATGAAGTACATATTTTTTATTAATATTTATATCTGGAATACACAAACACAGCCAACAAAATCAAAGGATTTAAAAATATAAATGCAATACCCATATGTCCTTGAGATTGCGGAAAAGACATTGAGTATGGCCCTCCAACAGGAGGAGCTTGAGTTGGGTGATTATCGATGCGACAATCCTGTTGCTGTTCCATATTCTTATCATGGAGTGCCTTATCATTTTCGTTAGGATCATCGATTTCCATACTCTGAGATTTTGGAAGGCTAGCATTCTCTCCGGGCGGCATAGCAGTAGGTGCCCTAGCTTCAAGTGTTGCTGGAGGAAAATATGCAAGAGCTTGGGATTGCTGAGACAATGAACAATGCTCATTTTCCTCATTCCTCGAAGGAACCACTGCGACTGTTCTATGTTGGAATGGCTGAAATATTACAGAATTAATAAGGATTAAAGTTTGAATAAATCTAGAACATATTTGTGTTAGATGGATGCAATTTTTATTACTCTAAAATACCAAATGCATATGGAATGATTGATTTGATTACCTGTGGTTTCTGAGACGTGGGAATGCTTGGTGGGTCTGGGTTTCTAGGCATGGGATTGACTAGAACGGTTCCCTTCAGCCTCGACTTCAATTGTGACACCAGTGAAGACCCAGAAGAGCGTAACGTAGTGGCCATTGGAATGTATTTTCTGACATTCTCTGACGGATTTCCTTTGAAAATCTTCCTGTTATCACCCGATTCGCGTAGAATTGACTGGCTTAAAATTCGGTCCATATGCTGAAATGTTAAGGACCGCTTGGGTTTGGGTAAGGAAGAACCATTTCTAGACGGATATCCACTTCGTTGGTGGTAAGAATCTTGATCGCCTGCCCGCACTGGAGAAATTCTGTCCAAGGTCATTTGCACACGAAGAGAACTAAATCCATTCAATTTGATCGCATTTTCTAACCGTTTTCGAAGTTGATTCCGGGTTTTCAACTTTTGGGTAATTTCAGCACGGATCTCAGCAATTTTAACACATTTTTTAACAAAAACTGGCCACTCTTCAGAAAAGCAAATATTGATTGTTCGTAATTCATCCTCAACGGCTTGTAATTCTTCAGATTTTTCTTGCATCTGAGTCTCCAATTCTGCAGTCTTTTTCCTATTTTCAAACATTTCTGCAGTCTTAGGATTTTTCATGTACTCAGCCTGCAAGAAAATGGACATGGACAGTTACAAATTACAACTCAGAATGGAAGCTAATGAAGGGACCTTGGTATCAAAGGTCTAACTTACCATGTAATGATCTTCAGTTTTGAAAATCAGCTCTAATTTTTCTTTGTGAAACTCTTCAATTTTCTGCTTCTGGGTTTGTTTTTTACAAATGTCTTCGGAGACTTGGTCCATCTCTTTTGCAAGGACATGGTACTCGTTTTCAATCCTAGAATAAAATGATCGGATAATTATACACATATATACACAATAAACAATGAATTTTAGCAATCACTTGCCACTTATTTGATAAAAGCTTACAACTCTTTCTCCTTCAGCTTTTTTTCATAGTTGGTTTCACATGCCGTTGCCTCCATGTCCAACCGGTGGACTTCTGATTCCAGGTCTTTGTTTGTCTCTGCTAATTGAGCAAGGGCAGTTTTCAAATCTATATCATAATAAAAGCCCAATCATAATTATCTCTATTGCACATGGTTGATTTATCTATTTTTAAATGTTCTCAGTCTCTTATCTCTTACTTCCAATAGTATCTTCGCATACTGCAATCTTATACTTTCGCTGGCGAGCTTCATTCTCGTAACCATCCAAAGCGATGTAAAGTGTGCCCATCGACGTCATGACGAAATATTTAACTCGAAGACAACGGAAACCCAGCTATTCCAATTGATTCCAATAATTTAAATTTTTACAGTTTTACTTTTTCACAGTCCGGCAGTGTTGAAGAAAAAGAAGCTAGAACAAAAACAGACTGAAGCAAACCAAAAAAGTGAAAGCGAGACAAGAGCGACTGCGATGAAGAAAATGAGAGCAGACGCAATGCGTCTGACGCATGAAGCAATTTCTTTTCATGCAGCAAGACAACTCCACAAAAATCGGAAACAAAGAGAAAATTTTCACTACCGGTAAAATTCAAAATTAGATTATCTCAGGTTTTAGTGTGCCATTAATTATGAAGGAGCTATCACATCACGAGAGCTCACGCCAATTTACTCCTTTGTCTGCTGCTGTTGTTGTTCAATTCCTCTTCGCATCCTCGTTTTTTCATCAAAGTATTCAACGTTGTGTGTGTCATCAGTTGTCGGTCATTTTTGACTCATGAATCATGATCAATGTAGAATTCTAGAATAGAATTGTTTGATACATGATTAAGTGTAAAGGCTGAAAACGCTATTTTTGGGATGGTATGCATTGCGTGTTGCTTGAAACCGGAAGTTCACTGTAATTGTATAGTCGTAACATGAAATTCAGGATGTCCTCATTTCAATTTTAGGGGATCACTGCCTTTTGTGCGAAGTAAGTACTGCAGAGCCCGTTTTAGAAAAATAGGAGGTATCTCACTGGCTGGATTCTATACGAATTGCGATAGCCTTTTGGTGCAAAAGTACAAATACAGAACTAGCGTTTGCCCTATGATTGTTTTGTATTGGAATAATAGAATCGCTATTATTATAATAGGTTGAGTAATGGTACAGGATAGCCATTTACCATAGCTCCATAACGCATACTACACATATTGCTTCACACCAAAGCGCATAATATGTACGCAATACATAACTACAAACGAGGTAGGGTTTCCAGTTTTCCACAGTTTTTATTGAAGCTTTGGGAAGAGTACGTGTGATTTCACAGTTAAAATTTTTTTACAACTTTAAAAAAATTATAACTGCAAACTGCAGCGAGATAAGTTTTCAAAATGTGGAAGTACAAGTATCACACCAGTGCTTTTCTAATAGTCATATTTTGGGGTACTGTCCACCAAATAAATGCAGAGGAAGCTACAGAATCCATCGTTAACAAAGAATATGCTTCTTGTACTGACTCCAATCAATGTAATCTAAGTGAAGGGTTCATCTGTACAGACGGTTTTTGTAAGTGTGCCTATGACACCTTAAAGTTTGATCCTGAAACGAAGAAATGCGTGCAGCGAAAAGTTGGAGAGCAGTGTGGCTTCTTCATAGGAAGCTCAAACGCAACAATGGCACCATGTCCAGAAAACTCAATGTGCGTATGGGATAACGATGCGTTCAAGGCATCTTATCAATACGTGGAAAAGCACTGCATTTGCATTAGTGGTCACTATAAAGATGATTCAGGAAACTGTGTTTCGTATGCAAAGTTTGGAGAGACTTGTAATGATAAGCGAAAGTGTGACTCTTCAGAAAGTGATCTTGTTTGCTCTTCAACCTCCTCTGTTTGTGAGTGCCCTTTTGGTAATGATCAGTTTTATGATCGAGAGTTGAGAAAATGCATTTCCTTTGTTGGGGCAAACTGCACAATGTACTGTGTTGATAACGCATTTTGCGAAAATTATGGACCTGATCTAAACGTAAATCCGAAGCGATGGGCTGTGGCAGCAGAGAGTAACAGAGAATATATTGCAAGGGAAAGCATTTGCCAATGTCGACCCGGATATGAAACCTCGCCTGATCGAAGGTGTCAACTTATTCCACCAGGCTATAACTCTCCATGTTATGGAGAAGAAGAGCAGTGTGACTCAAGGAGAAACCTTCAATGTATTGATAAAATCTGCCAGTGCAAAAATCCTCTACATCAAACGTATAGTTATGAGATGGGACGTTGCATAAGCTATGTGGAGGACATGTGCTCTCCTGAAATTGATGGGATTTGTGTTCCAAACGCCAAATGTGTGAAGGACAAAGGTTCCGGAAGACACGTTTGCAAATGTGATGATGGCTATTCCAAAACCCCATCACGCAAATGTATGAAGGATTTCGGACAAAGTTGTCATAATGAATTTTGCAACGTCTTCTCAGCATTGGCATGCATCAACAAGACGTGCCAATGTTATGACTCGTTTTTGAAGTATGATGATGAGATGAAAGCTTGTGTCTCTGCCATAAACGGACCATGTGGAAAAGTTTACTTGCCGATGGAGCTAGAAATGAACTTTCCTCTAAATGTGCACATCCCATCTATCTCTGCTACCCATAATCGGTATATGAACATGAAATCAATGTGTGTGGAGTGTGATGGATACCACATTAAATGTCCCAAGGGATCTGTCTGCACTTCAGAAAATGATGTTTTGATGGTCATCAGAGGCAAAGAGAAGCAGAGATGCATGGTGCCAGCAACTTGAATAATAATATGAGCTGAAGACAATTGCGATAAGGGATCCATATATCTTATTGTAATTTAAAAGGCTATTTTAACATAGTTTGCTATTTATAATTACTTTTTAAGTATGCGTTTCTTTGTCAAAGCTCAGAATTTGTATAGAATAATAAAAAACATAAAATGTGTTGGTATATCATAAAATCTCTTATGCAACATTTATTGACTCATGTTGTGGAAAAGGTAACAAAATAAAATATATTCGGAGGACAAAGGTTAATTTAGAAGGGCACAAATCCTGTGCTACACTACATTCGCAAACTTCATCAGTTCACAAATTTGTAACAAAAAAAAATAAATTAAAACTGGCAAATACAGCAGCAACAGCTAGGAAATATCAAATCCATGTCTCGATATTGGTTTTTACTGGAGCTCTCTTTATTGGATGGTTTGTTAAATGCATCTTCAATTCTTTGACTCATCATAATTTAGTTGGTGAACATGGACCAAAATCTGCACCACATGCTGAACGTATTTGGGTTACAACCTTGCAACGAAGCCGACAACATGGCCATTCCTTGGTCTCTCATTGCATAGAAAGGTGCCATGAGTGAGTTGAGTATGCTTCTCCTGTTAGGTTTGTTGCTGGAATCCGAAACGGTCTGTTCAAGAGCATGATACTGAACCCGTTGAGGCTCATGATGTTGCTGAAGCTGCTGCTGCTGCTGTTGTTGCTGTTGTTGTTCATAATACTGGAAGTTGTTGTTCGACGCAACAGGTTGATGTTGGTAAGGGTGCTGCTGGAACTGGTATAGCTGCTGATTTGAGGAAGCTGCATCCAGTTCACCGGCACTGCCAAACTGTTGATTTTGAACGGCACGACAGTCTACATGGGCGATGATGGCAAGGGATAAGACAACACAAGTGAGGCTTAACTTAGCAAGGAAGTTGAATGAAGATTGGTCAATCATCTTTCTGAATTTCTCTTGCGGGAAAGTTAACTCCGGAAATATTTTGTTACAGAGTGTGAATGATGATATGAGTAGCACTACAACTAGAAGCAATAATTGTCACTACATACGATCTTGCGGCGTGGAAAAACAATACTGATCACTTTTTACAATCTTCCTTTCCCTTATATCATTTCCCTTATCGTTTACGTTAAGTTCCTTCTCTGGGCTATTGGTTTCGCATCCGTATTTTTCAAAAGCATACTGTACGCGTACGCACGCAATTCTGTAGTGGCAATTCGTTACATACATATCTTCCTATGTCCGCATTCTTAAAATAAAAAAGAATTGTGTTAAATCTCAGTTGTCCCCTTTATATGGTAAGACAAGAAGGGCTCATCAGATTTGCAAAGGAATCTGAAAGTGATGCGTTGCGTTACGAGCAGTTAAAATTGCAGTATTGCATTTGCTAACTCATAGATTTCATCTCTACATGGCTGACAGCAACAGAGTTATATTTTACATCCGCGTATGTAAGATATTATATTATAAGCAAAGATGGAGTGTTACGCATGCCAGATATGACGCATAT
>JAQGAP010000166.1:0-56329 GCA_034697805.1 Orchesella bifasciata
AGCGTCCATATAGGACATTATTCGGAGAAACAAGGACGGAAATGTAAAAGTGAATATCATTAGCCTTAAAACTTCTCTCACAATCATTATTGATCCCGTTTTGGGTTTCAAGTCCATTCTAAAAATGCCATGACTTTATTAAATGAAGTGAAAAAGTGTGCTAAACATGTCGCTTCAACTTAATTTTTTGAGTGCATTCTTTTTTCTTGTAAAGAATCTCCCAACTTAACAATTAACTTAAAGCCAAACCAAGCCACAGGACATCCCACTGGAAAGCATAGAGAATGAGAACGTGAGGCTCAACTCTTTTTTTACCATTAGCAATGCCACGAAATAAGCAGTGTTTGCATCAAAAGAATGGTGGCCACAACTGCTAATTACCATTTTGAAGGATAGATAATGATTAAATAACCATCTTTTTTGAATTTCATCAATTGAACTGAGTGAGTGCCTCGCGCTTGTCCTCGATATTCAAAGTGTTTTTCTAGCAGCAAACCAAACCAAACGCAAATATTATTACCACAGCAAGTGACATCATGGGATTGCATGTCACCTTGAAAGCAGCGACTACTGCTAATTACTGCTTTGACGAATACTAAAAAGAGCTTTACTTTTTACTGATGGTAATGTTGGCGTTTACATCATTGTCTTCTCTCCTGCTACTGCATTAACGTCTCAAGGCACTAAGTTCGCGTCCTCCACGAAAATGAATGGCTCTTGGTCTTACTGATCGTATAATGATGATACACAAAATGGGATTTCAAATTGAAACCAGCAGCATTTCATTGAGAACCCAGCTACTTTCCCATTTGGTTGCGGACTATGGACAGTTTTGATTGAACTTTGTGTGTGTGACCATGTGTGTGGATTATGCGTGCTTGTGCTATCGTGAGAAAAGTTGAGTTGTGTAAGAAACTATATAAATAGAATAGTTGATTTAATGGGGAGTTAGTTAGGCATTAGCAATTAAGGCGTTTGTTGATTACGCAGCGACGCAATCAATACTTTAACTCCCTTTGTGGGAGAACCTTGTTGCAAAGAAGCGTTAGGAAATAGTACATTCGTAAAAAATGAGCTGTGAATCCTCAATTACGGACCTCACGATGGAGATGTTTGAGGAGGAGGATTGTAAGGACCAACTATTCTCCCATATCAAAGAGGTAAGCAAATCATGCGTAATCATAATCAAAGTATTTCCCCCAAAGTACAGAAGTTATGTGTGTACATTCTGTAATTACTTAATGGCAGAAGGGAAATGGGCGAGGTAGGTGGTGGTGGTAGGGGAAGAAAAACGTTGGAAGATGAGTTTTTTTAGAGGTCACTGCCACAATTATCCGTGTCTTGAATAAGTTGATACTTATTGCGGCTTATTAAGCCATAGTTTGTACCTGGCACGATACACTTTGTTTGATGAACTTCCTCATAAAATTCACTTTCCTGTGCGTGAGCCGTGCACTGCATTTCAACTATTATGGTGTATGACTTCTTCCACCCCTCGTAAAAGATGATTAAGCTATTTCAAGGAAGTTTTTTTTTTTGTATTTTCATAACTAAAATGCACACAACTTTGACTGATTGTGACAAGTCTGCATGCATACATTCTTGCATAATCGCTGAATGAAGAAAGAAGGAAAATGAAATCATTTTCTTTTCAAAGAAAAATGATGCATTTTTTGTAAACCAAGCTACCTGCTACGGCATCATTTATCGTAAAAATAGAACTCATATTGTGTCATGACACAACAATTGCATGATGAAGATTGTCTTTTTACTTCTTACTTCTCTCGAGTTACATTTTAATTTAGAGAAATAATGCAATTATGCCTGAACAAAAGGGGCACTACACTACTTCTTGCTAAAGTCGGTAAAGGGAATGTGAATGTACACGTTACACATAAGGACAGCCATAATATTGACATTATAAAAGTGTCGTAACGGAACCATATGCATTTTTCTAATGCACAATTTCTTAATTCTGCGCTTAGCTTGTTTATGGAAACCTGATTGTGTGATTATGATGAGATGACTGACCATATGATAAAGAGATTTCGCGACTCTGTATTTATTTTAACAATAATGTTGCTCTGTTTCTGTGCAATAATATGGAATTGGGGTACAAAAAAATGTTGAATTACATTTTAGGAAACACTGCATTTTTGTGCATAGTAGTCACTCACTCCAATTTAGACATTCCACCTGCATAAGCACAACCACATGCGAGATTCAAAAAATCGTATCGTCGACCTCATTATCTGGTGCACTATGTCCAAAATAGTGGCAATTTATGTTCATCAGCAAAGTAACCAAGAAATTTAGCTGAGAGTATGAATTTCGTCGACGAAAATCTCGATAAAAAGGAATAGGATTGCAAAGGAGTATCGTATTGTTCTTTTAAAGATGATTGTTGTTACGTGAAAGGAATGCGAGTAGAGCAGATCAGAAGAGCACTTTAAGAACAAAAGCATCTCATCTCAACAACCAGCTCATTCACGGCGTGTCCATTGTTTTCGTTTCCATTTCAAAACACAAGAAAAAGCAGCAGCGAAACAATAAACTTTGCTACCTCTACTACTACTCGTCGTCTCTCTCAGAGTTTCAAATGAGGTGAGATGAATGGCCGTGCTTGTTGTGTCGCCCACACCAAAATGGCTGATATATGACTTAAATCTCAAAGAAAGGGAATCATTTGATCCTCATTAATTGCCATACATTGTATTGTGCTTTCATAACCGGTGTTAGCAATAAAGAAATGGTTTAAAAGACAAAGCACACGATTTGCTCACATTCAAAACCCACTTGCATCGCTATCTCTCTCTCCTCTCTCTCACACCTGCTTGTAAACCTATTTTTGAATGAAGAAAACAAAAATAAAAATCACATCGCAGCACAGTCACACAGCATCCTTTGTAATTCAAGTTTATCTCTTTCTCATTCCTGCGGTTTTCATCAAATCTGATTTTGATTGCGAATTTCAATCATCACATCACGCTGAGGAGAGTTGCTGTTGCAGTTTTTTGCAATACACTCAGCTCAGTGCATGGCAGAACGATCATTTAAGTGAAAACTTAAGAAAATCTGTAGGCATATGTATAAAACATAAACATTTCAAAAAATTCTCACTCGCTTCAGCTTTCCTTTCAATACAGTTTCAATGGGATCTTCAGAAATATTGTGATTAATCATGTGCTTTTGCAGTTTTGTGGGTTCTGCATATTTGCTCTTTTCGTAAAGAGATTACTCATTTAGCATATCCCATAAATATATCCTTTTGATAAACATCTCATCATAAAGCACACTATACGTAGATGAGATGCAGAACGGAGATGGGTTGAGGAGGATGATGATGATTATGATTGCAGTTTATTTGCGATGTCTGTTTTGTGGCTTGGCTTGGTTTAAAATTTAAAGCGCATCCCATCAACATGAGCAGAGCAGCATAAAACTTCAAAATCATCCTTAAAAAGTGTGATATCGTCATCAAAATTGCATGGTATGCATTCAATCACAATAAAAGTCAATGATTTTCCAATCCTTTTGAAAAAATGAAAACTTTTCCTTCAAAAATGTAGCATAAACTGTTAATACTAAGCTTCACAAGGTGTACGGAAGCTGCACGATTTACCAATTTCATGTGAGCACTTAACTACGATCATATCATGCAAAACGCAGAGATGGATTGGATGGAGATCATGTATCCTGATTGAATTCAATGGAAACGACTGAAAAAAGTAGGATACAGGCCAATAACACACAAATACAAAAATGCACCACACAATTTTTCTATACTGCTCATATTTTTAGATAGGAATTTGATCAAGCAGCAATAACACAACACAAAGTCATGAATTTAGAACAATACTGTGTGCGCATTGAATGTGCATGTTCTTTAGCACCAGAATATTTTTAGACTTTTCTATCCTCATAATAATCATAATCCCACAAAACAACAAAAATGTATTGAAGCTTGACTGCAAAAAGCATGCATATTTTCATATTTAATGTTTGGTTTTACAAGCTGTCAAGACTAGAGATATTTTGTGAAATGATTATTGCATTGATACCTATCAGCATCAGCCGCTCGGCATATTATCTGTCTAAAAACTCTTGGCTTTTTTGGCTTAACTGTAGATTTATAGCCTTGCAGATTAGACGTTGAGTTTACTTAATGGTTAATGTAGACTAAAGTCAGTCAAGTCAAGTACTACATGCTTTCATTTGTATCTCAGGTTTACATCAGCCTATCCTTAGAAAAAACCGTTTACTTTGTTACAGGATATAAGTATATGATGGCTGTGGTTGTTGAATGGCGTGCTGTGCTGTAGTTGTGCTCTTATGTTATGCAGCAGAGATAATAGGAGCTGAACTAATTGCATTTTTCTGAACTACACTGCTGCCATACCATAGCAAACTGCAGTGTAAAGAATTCAGGATGAGGTTCTTTCTTTGCAACAATAATCCTCCATATTTTCATAGAATATTATGCGAGACTAGACTTTGTTGGATTCGCCTCAAGGGTTATTATGGGCCAGTGATTGCCCTCCTATATCAAACTCCATTTAGCACCAGATCCCAGAGAGAAATAAAAATCTTTTCTTTTTTACATGTCATTCGTATTCCCTTTAAATTCAATAATAAATCTCCTACCGCTATCCCTATTTGTATGCTATCACTCAGCTACATCGAAAGTGGATTTGATTTGATGTAAATTGTTAATTGGCCATATTTTAATTATACCTTGTTTACCCACACTACCGTGCACATACATATCAAATTCAAATTTAAAATAATTGTGAATAAATTGTTGTTACGCATTCACTTGCACCATTATGTCAGGTTTTTTGGGCGTGCGGTTTTATAACAAAAAGTAAGAAGAGAACAGAACTATCCAATTTTCATTTGATCTTTGGTGCATGAATGAATAATCTTAATGATGATGATATGAATGAGGAGGAGGATGCAGAAAAAGATCCTTTTTGCCACTGCTTTTACACACACCTTTTCCTTTTGTGATGCAGTTTAACTTTTCATTAGCAGAAACTAGTTAAAAGGAGGAGGTGTTATGTTATCTTTGATACACACTTTTGACTTTTGTTTTGATCTCCACTCTTTGTTACCGGTGGCTGCTGATGCCGTGAACCTTGCTGATGATGAGTAAAAAAGGTTATAAAAAAGCATCATATTGTTTTTACAGGTTTTGGCATGGTTGATCACAATCAGGATGATCACTGCAACAGAATAAAGAGAGAGAGAGAGAGATAATGAGTAAATGTTTTTGTTTTTGCAAAGGTGAAAAAACAACCAGTCTTTTAGGTTTCTTAACACTTTTATTCAATCAAACACCACCACATGGATTATGATGCTGTAATAACAATGCCAATGCAGTCAGTCAACTTTGAATGAAACCCCCATTAATTTACGGTGCAATTATTGCGCAGGTTATTATTGCGAGGAGAACATGCAACTTTTGAAATTGAAACAAGCTTTCTACGAAATCTAATTAGTCTATTCATCTATTGATATGATGATGGGGAAATAATTGGGGGGTTGAAGCCTATACTTAACTTATGTAGTGCGGGTCGATAACACGCAAATTTCTATAATTCAAGTTTTTATCATGAACACCCCACATAAATTATCGCGGAATGATTACATGGCGGACAATGTCATTTAGGTTATTTAAAAACGATCCATTTTTATTTTTTATTTACAGCTTCACGAGGCGGTGACAGCAATGAAAAGTGCTTTTACGGAGGCACAACAACAGCTCGAAGGTGTTCAAGGGGATGATGGAAAGATGAAGGAGGAAATCGAGTCGACGAAAACCCAGTGCCAACAACAATCCTCCGAAATTCTGAGGCTCGTACTGAATTTGCAGACGGAGATGGGCTCAGTGAAGGAAATGGTGAAGACGACGCAGTTGATGCAGCATGGGATGCAGTCTGCAATTCATACGCTGCTCCTTGATAGGGATTTCTTGCTGGATGAGTTGGCCAAAAATGGAGCCATTTCAGAGACCATTCGGTAATTATTTATATTCATATTATTTTTAGTAGTAAGTAGATAAGAATTGAAACAGCCTATCACAGTTAGGTAAAATAATACTGATACACCAAATTTTAAATTGAAATTGCTTCTTCAAGCAGAGAGACAAGAACTTTTAAATTCTTCAAACTCTTAGTTGTCAGCAGTTCAATTTCTTCAAATAAATGGATTCCCGATTTGATTTTTCTCTATATGTTACCTTCTATTGCTGAAAAAATTTCTCTCACCAAAATTAAGAATGCATTATTCACGAATTCGATTAGTAATCAATGAATTTTTATCCATTTGTCATTGTCACCATCAGCCAATCAAAATAATGTCTGTGTGTAAATGTAATTCCGATATCATATCCGATATCAGAACATAATGGTAACATTTTTGTGACAAGTACCACTTGTACCACTACTCAAAGGCTGTCCAACCATTCATTCAGTCCACAAGTTTATGAATGGAACTAGAAGAAAGGGAAGGAAAGTAACTGACTTCGAGTTGCCTGATTGATAATTTCAATTGACACAATGGTGATGGGGTAATAATGATAATTGCTACGAACACCATCATTTTTCATTCGTCCATCTATCAATGTATTAGATAGATTCGATCCCAGACCAGGTAGGATATATAGGTCGTTCTGCGGGTTTCACACTTATGTGGTCTCTCAATCTCCTCGCTTTTTTCGAGTGCGACTTGAGTCACACTCATTTATTCTGTTCAAATGAAAAATCGAAACCAATCAATAGTAAACCAAACAAAAATGATTGAGGGACGAATGGCTCATGTTTTCCAATCCTGCTGTCAATCAACCAAAAAAATGTTGCTGACCAACCAACTGCATTCGATTTCCATTTCATGTGCATTTCATATATTACAGACAAAGAAAAAACTGAAAGTCCACTGCTGCTGCCACGCAATGAAATCAAACCAGAAAGGCCACAGGGCATTTCGTAGGTGTGCAGCGTAATTGTTAGCAAATCGTAATCATTTTACACACTTTTTATGACTTGCAACTAACTTGTGACTGTAATAAAAGGTTTGATCGATACACATTATGTGCAAGAAGTGTACAATGTACAGCGTAGCCTGTAACAAAAAAAGGTTTGAATCAAGAGACGCTTATTGCACGTGTGCCATACGCCATTCCATTCTCACGAAACAAATCATGCCAATTACTCATATTATTAGAGCTCCATATTGCTTGTAGGGATTTGAAAATGAAAAAAGAAAAAGAATGAATTCGATTGAAACTTGAGATTATAGTCCGCAACCACGTGTTTACTGTCAGCAGCAAGATGGTAAAAAGTAATGCACGTATAGAAAGGTAAAAGTGAGTAGGCGTCACCATCATAATGAGCATTGATTGACGAGCTGATGTAAAGCACAATAACAATAATAGCATTACTGCATTTTTCAAATTCTTATACATATATACATCCAACCATATTATAAAAATATCTGAAGACTCTAAGAATTATTTTAGACATCAGTTTTTTGCAAGAAGGCAAATAACACGCTCATCTTTTGACGTTTCTCTCTCGGGACTTGAAATCTAAAGAAAACACGCCTCGGCTTCATTCAACAATTTCTTTCTGTCAAACTAATCGAATCAATATGTGATGTATGTTCTGAAATGGTGTTGATCATGACGATGATAATGATGCATGGCAAATGAATGAGGAAGAAATCGAGAACAAAACGCACATGTTTGCGGATAACGTGTACAATATGAATCATGTCGATATTTAGCTGACTTTGTAAAACTGAAGGCGTGGTAAAATCCCTACTCCACTTCAACGCAACGAGTGGGAGCCTGGAGGCGAAAGGGAAGATGAAAAGTGTAAAAATTCTAAGAAAAAGGACAACTCGACTGATTCATGCTGCTATCTTTTCGTAATTGAATTTTATTGATAGAAAATAAATATGAAAACTGACCAAGTGGGCTGTGTAGCGTGGTTGTTGAAACATTTTCTACAAATTTGTGAAAGGACGAGCTGTTTTGAGTTGTTTTGTATTAAACAAAACTGCAAATAAAACGTAAATCCCTTTTTATCTCCATTGTTGCTCTGTATTTCCCTCTTTTGTTGCTGCAAGCTGAGAAAATAGTGAAATTCTGGGCTGCTTTATGTAAATAATAATGAGCTCAACATAAATGCCCATGTTGTTTGCGTGTTTTCGCGCATCCGTCTACCAAGGTAGTCAGGTTGTGCAGCAAGTACCTCACCTCCATCCATTGTTGTGAGTGTAACAGTGCCCCGCTCACCAGGTCACAACACCAACAATCAGGAAATTATGCACAGCACACACACTAGTTCAATAGGAAACAAAAAAAAGGTGTATTATTCTCCTTTTCTCAGAAACATATCATTAAAGGAAGTTAAAACAGATCAAATCCACATTTTTCTTTTTAAAACGGTTAAGATATGGAGCAGTTATATGAATGATAGTAATTTCCTTTTTTATCTACAAAATACGCAGCTTTGCAGACAAAAATTCCCGTTCTGGTAATAAATTAAGTTGACGGTTTTTCTAACAGTTAGGATATGCAGGGT
Source organism: Orchesella bifasciata (assembly GCA_034697805.1). NCBI lineage: Eukaryota > Metazoa > Arthropoda > Collembola > Entomobryomorpha > Orchesellidae > Orchesella > Orchesella bifasciata. The sequence goes on from JAQGAP010000166.1 coordinate 8,589, forward strand.
ACACTGTACTTTTGCTAATCTTTATGAGAAAAACAAAAAGAGCATCCTTTTACACACAGATTGTGTATTCAGTACTGTTGATGGGTGTTGCTCATTCATTGATAACAAATTATTAAAATAGGGTGGTCCAAACCATTCTGCGACCGGAGCCGCATTGGTTTTTTTTTTCTTTCGAAGGAATTTTGGAATGCAGGAAATTCGCAAGTGATAAGGTATATTCACCATTACCACAAGCAAATTCACCACGCCACTCCTGCCCTGTAAGGAGTTTTTCATTTTTCCAAGCGCAACAATCAATCTTTTGACTCGCCAACAAAAATTGCGTGACATGCTATGTATGAAGATCATTAAATAGTTCAAACCAGCTGTATTTTATCCATTATGATAGACTTTTCGGTGTGGCTTCCCTTGAGGCTTATTATGCAAAATAGAGCAGGTAGATGATTACATACATTTGTTCACAGTCGATCATATCATATCCCAGTTGGTTTTTATTGTTTTTCTTTACCCCATATTATTACACTTTTTGTGAATTACTCCACATCACGCAATTAGCTTCTTGACTTATGACTCATTTTGATCAAAAAACAAAATCTTTCAAAAATTACACCAAAAAACCAGTTCGATCGATAATATCCTGTAGGTTTTTTTACAGTCATTTGGTTGGCGATGTTTTGTCGTTGTCGTAATATTCATAATGATGTTGAGTTGGAGTTGATAGTTGATGTTGGTATTGATTAACATGCATGCATGTTGCATCGAACCATCCTAGAATCCCATAATGGGACGCTGACGTGCTGGGCTACAAAAATGGAATGGAATGCACCATTGTTATACTTTCTGATGATTAGTTATCTATGCATCTTATCCATCCATGAGCCATTGTCTGCAACATTTCTTTCTAATCATCCCTTTGTTTATTAGAACGCTCTGCTCCACGCCACGCACGCAGCAAAACGTAGCTATCATTCTGATTTAGATTGTTGTGATCGATGAAATCGATATTATTGATTTATGCATCCTGTTAAAATATATATATTTAAACATACGCCAGTGCCAGTATGTCATAACCACAACTTATTTTACGCAGGAGGATGACAGGACATTGATATAAAAAGTTATGGGACATATTTGTGCTGCAACGAATTTATTGCAGATCTGTCCCAGATCAGCTAAGGCAAGCTAATGAGTTATGATGAAAAGGACGATAAAGATAAAGCTTAGATATGCAGATTGTGGTTCTTGTGAATTATGTGCACATGCTGCAATAAAAATATGTGCTAATAAGATGATGGCAGCGTTATTATTATTACATCGTATCGGTTTGATTGGCAGAAGTGGGTAAAAGTAGAGCTTTCAAATGAAATGGCAGGTTAGACACACAACACAACCAACGAACGGACGGAAACATGAAAGGAAAGGAGGTATTTAATTTTGAATGAAAGTGGAGTAGGAATATAGAGTATCACATTCAAACTTGAGCTATAATACTTGTCATTCTTGGTATCGGTATATTTGATGATGAGGATGACGCATAAATTTACAGCCATCATTGTCATACTTAAGACCAAATGTCAGTTTTTGATTTTCACCATTCCCCATTCAGCTCTTCTCACAACTTTTCAAAAGGAACTTGACAGTAATACTTTTTCTTGTGTGTCTGACTCTGACAGAACAAAGGGGAGATCGTGGTATTCATTTCAAAATGTCACTTTGCCTCCTTCCCTTTTGTATTATTTGGTTCGTATAACCTGTTGAAAATGTCACTGGCTTGAAGTTGAGCCCTGTCAGCAGTCGTTGTTGGCATTGATCATAATCCCCCTCTCTATAGGTAGATTAGAGCGCACGATGATGCGATGATATTGCAAATTCAGAGATGATGATGATAAGGGTCTTAAAGAAAAAAGTGGTGGAACCCCTTCTGTGTCCTTCTTTGCGAAAATCTACTTTTTGTATTTTTATACACAACAAATATTCCGTATGCACGCACACCACACAACTACGCAATTCAATGGAAATCCTCATCCTCACTTTCTCTTGAAAATTGAATTACATCAATAATTGATTTTTAATCATCATCCTCATCAAAAACTTTTATAATCAGCCTTGAAGAATATTTTGCAGTCGCATGTAGCTCCCAACTCAGAATTAGTAACAACCAAAAAAACCCAAACCACATTTTAAAAAGTTTTTTTCTTCTCAATCTGCAAATTTTATTTTGGCACATTTGTGTGAAAGAGGTTATAAGTATTAAAATAGGTAGGTAGTAAACATCAAGCTATTAGAACATCAAACAAAGCGGTTGGGAAGAATAGGGAGAGAAAAAGGCATTTAAAAAAGTCATGACTCATCATCACCGTTCCATTCCCATATTATCACTTTTTGAGACTTTAAATGTTTTCTTCGACTTCTTCGTCTCATTCTTATCAGCATGAATGACTGTTGCATGGCACGATAAAAGTGTCAAACTTCATCTCTTCTACTCTTCCTATTGTTGTGGGACGAAATCTTTGAGAAAAAAAGTAAACTGGAAAATAGTTTTGTATTGTGTTGATGATGAGCACTCATTTCCACTCTAATTTCACGAACCATGCCATTCTTTGTACTTGTAAATTACTTGAGCATGAGCATTTAAAAAGGAGCGATTTTGTCAAGTGCATCGTCCTCAATATGAAGTAGCCAGACCTAAACTCAGCCACAAAATGCAGCCAACATTTTGTCTCTGGTCTGGTTCCGGTTCACAATACACTCTTCGCCAGAATTGCGAAGAACCCTTTTCTGTTCTGATGATGATTGAAGCATGCTTGATCAACACTTGAGTGAGACCGTGGAGCTCATTAAAAATCCGATGATGAATAGAGGAGACGAAGACGACTCAACAGATTATAATATTTTTTCTAATCAAGGGATTCTCCTCTTTTCCTATATATTCATTGAGGAGTAAGCAAGCAACTATTATCAAATGACAATGACTTGCGACAATTTTTTTAAAGAAAAAGAATACGCCGGGGTTGCTGACTTTCGTAGTGAATCATGTGTACTCTCCTCTGTGGGATGGTAGTGGAGCGAAAAGTGATTGTGATTGCTTTTATGCTCTCTTTCAGTAAAAATCTAGCTTTCTAATGCTCCTTTCATTGCGGTGTGGTGGGAATCGAATCGTTTTACAGGAGATAAGATTAAATTCAAGCGAAAAAACTGGTTCTCTGATGATTGTCCTAATCAAGTCATTTGGCTGTGTATCAAATTGGGAAAAAATCTTATCCAGAATGTTTTTTATGTTGTTTTTACAGGGGAAGATTGCACACTCGGTTAAACGGCTACATTGGTCGCCCTTCTTCAGGCTCCCAATCAACTAATGACTCAGGCGTCGCCCTTCTCGGTGAAAATGGGAGTAACAAGAGTAGCACCACCGGTAGTCAAAATAATCATGCTACGTTATCAGCATCCGTTTCGAATGATAACAGCGGATCAAACCAGTTACACCTTCACCACCATCACGGACTCGGATCCTCCTCCCCGGTGGGAGGTGTCCCTTACTTGAACCCGGGTGGCTCTAATGGTAACAATGGAGGGAGTGGGAATCAATTCCAAGATTCCCTTCCTGTTTCCGAACATCACCTTCTCAACCATCATCTTCCGCTCGGGCCCCCACAACATCACATGATAAACCCTCATGTGCAAGAGTATCTAAACACCCACCACCAACTTCATCAGCAGCACCAACTCCGTGCCCTTTATCATCATGCCCACCCCCATGTTCATCATAATGGGGAGCTGGTGGCAGCATCAGGAGCAGGAACTCCGGGTGGTGGTTGTAACCAAAATGGAGTAATGGCTGGGTGCTGCTACCCCACAATTCCTCTACCACCTCCATTGACATACACTACTGGTCAGTCCACTTCATCAATCAAATTCATTCCTCAACATAATTTTTCATTGCCTTGTTGATTTCTTTTTTCACTTGTCACTTCTCGCTCTCATCTTGTTTTGCTGTATAATTTATTGTATTTGCTGAAGCCAAACTGAAAGGGTTTGAATTGTAATGGGAATGTCATTATGAGTTGAACACGAAAAGTTTATCAGCAGCGTTATGACTATGACCATCATCATCATCTTCATTGACGACAAACAATGAAAAGTGGATGTTGCGGAGCTAGTATCTACTTTTCATCATCTTCATATATTCATGAACATCAAAACATTATATGTTCTTGTAGAACTACCCTATTAAAACTGATTCACAATAATTGATTTTCGTATAACAATGCTGGTGATGATGATGATGGTGAAAGGCATAATGGGAATGCACGCTCATCATTATTTTATGATTAATTTAATTTCGTTTGATTGAAATATGGCAGAAGTTGGACCAGGAGGAATTGTTTATGACTCGGATTCCTCGTTAACTCTCGCTGCGGCCAAGAGTCTGAGTTTGAGTAATTCTTTGAGTAAGCAATGCGGACTGGAGCTGGATCATCAACAGCAGCAAATCATGTTGGATGATGAGAACAAGAGCAAGAAGGGAACGAGAAGGAATAGTAGTTCTAATGATAGCTCTGCTTCGGTAAGAACATTTTTTCATTATAATGTCTATGTGCAAATTGACCTATTATATATATATAAATATTTAGCCTTTTGAATTTTTCGGATCGGCGTTTTGTTACAACATTTTTTATATTTGCAGTCAGCAAGCAAACGTAAGCCAGGTTGTCATCATTGAATTTATCATAAAATTTTCAGTCCCTTCAAATTCATACTTTTGCCAAAACGAAGCAAGGACTTTCACAATTTTTCATTCAACTTACAATTTTTTCTACCATCTATTTAGTCAAGATTGTGGACATTTCTTGGTTAAATCGACAGCAAGTTTCATTTCATTGCCACTTACTGTGGTGGTAGCCTATCTAATGTCATGCGTCAGTGTTATTATGCTTAATGGTTGATTGTTAGCTTTAGCACAGCTAAAAATAGTAACTTCATATTAACAATACCCTCATACTTCACCACCACGAGCCACAGCAAGTAATACTTGGGTTGTAAGGTAGCATTTAAGTAGCACCATTAATACAATCCACAACTATTTCATTACACGTCAATTCTTCGAGGTAAAAAAGGGTGATACCGGTTTCGGCATCTTATTACTGTTCAGATTACACCTTGTAAAAATGTCACGAGCACATGTCTACAATTTTCATCTAAAAAAGAATGGAGAGGGTAAAAAATGTAGTGTTGTGAAATAATAGGATGATGGGGATAAGTATAGACCACAAAAAGAGCACATTGCTATTTCTGGCGATTTGAAATTCCTTTAAGTACATAGTTATCCTATAAGAACGGAATAGTTAGGTTTTCCTAACTATATGATATTGTAGGTAATTGACCTATATCTTCAGAAAGCAATCTGTATAACCTTGCGGATAGTACGAAAAAGAGATCCTTAAGAAATATTATTAGCATTTTCATGCAAGAATAAAGTCGTGCTTTATTTATCATCACTCGACTCCTAAAAACAGTTCAGATAAATCGAAGCGCAAGAAAATTGTTCATGACGAGTAACACCTTGAGCTCGGTCTCAGTCTCAACTCTCAACCATTCCCATCCACATCCACCCCAAGTTGGCATTGTTGTGGCACCCAAAAAGTTCTCTCAATATTCAAGACCATGTGTATTTACATGACGATGATCAAGCAGAGAGTAGCAATGAGTTGCAAAAATGCGCTGCGTATGTACTCTTGTAACTTGTAACCTTCATCGATTTTTACAACTTTCAAGATTACAACGAGCTGATATTTTTTTGCGTGTTGTAATTTTCTCATAAAATGACATGCAGAAAATGTAGCTCTGCTGATCCTTTTATGTGTTGGGTGGTCTCTTTTTTCACCAGGACTCCTGCCAATATGTACTACTCAAAATGTCACCCATAAACATATTTATTTACGGGCAGGAAAACGCAGGAATCCTAATATAGTCCGTGATTTATATACCATCTAGTCATCTAGCACCACCACCGTTCCCTCTGGCACTGGCATTCAAGTTCACATGAGGAAAAGGTTTTCAGGAAATCACACATATATCAAGTGAGTTGGGCTGCTGAAGCTAGGGCAAAAGGTGAAGTCATTGACGTTCCATCTGGCTGCACAATCTGCATCCAAAGCAATAATATAAAGTACAGAGCATGTAGCACTTATTTTAGCACACTCAAATGTTTTTATTTTATTCTCTCTGAGACGGAGGAAAACATAACGTAATCCTATGGTTGGCTTGCTCTATATTGCCAGCAAACAATTGAAAAGAGCAAAATAGCTGCATTGCAGATTGCAGCCAAAACTGTTCTGTCTGTTGGCATTTGCTGTTTTCGTCGAGTTTGAGATGTTTTTGGAGACCTTTTTGGCACATCGACTTAAAGAGCAGAGCAGTTTTAGCACTTTTGAAGTGTAGACAAATCATGCTGAAGCAGTTTATTTTTTTGCAGACAAAAATATTTTTGTACAGTAAGAATACCTAAATATTTATGGTAAACCGAGCGAGCGATCCATGTATGAAGTGGTAACGACAAGGATGAGGATGACTATATGTCACGATGATGATTATGATAAGAGCTACTACTACGACTAGGACGTTAGGTCCTCACCAGCATAGCTGTACTGTATCGTATCTGCTGTCAAACAATATTATTGCACTTGAGCGTGAGCACTGCATACCTCACCTTTGTAAACAAGGAATGTAGACATCAAAAACAAAGCCAATTAACTCTCTCAACCATTTTACAAGTTTATTCCCATGAAATTTAATGGTCTGCTCAGTGTGTACTGCTGCTGTGCACCACAATTGTCATGTCGTAAGCGTAAATCTAGCTTGAAAATTCGCACTGCATTTCATTCTCTGAAAATGAATTGAGTGTGACAGGCTCAACTCAACTAATCCATATCATAGAAATAAAAAAAAAAACTCAGAAAATGAATGAATGAGCGAGTGAGACAAGTGAGTGATGAATTTGAGTCTGTCCAACCAACTTCCTTGTTTTATTTAGCACGCTGTTTCACTCCTTTTGTTGCCTTTTTGCCAAATGACATTATCACATACTTTTCTACAATAGGCTGATAGACTCACTTGGTTTTTAATGGACGTACTTATCGTACTTTATGGGGATTGTGTGCACACGCAATTTTTCTAATTGCAATTAATTCCTCTCTGCTTTGCTTTAGACAAGACGACTTTCTACGTAGGATTGAGTGCTAACAAACATTGTTTGTGCCAAATGTTCCTTTCTACCTGCTTGTCATCTTCATTTTCCCTCTGTGATGCCTAATTTTTATGTGACAAAAGGATTGAGAAAATGGTTAATGGATATCGTTAAGAAGAAGATGAGAGAAGATGCAATAGCCATGCATCATGTTCTGCACGTGTCTTGTCAAAAGCAAGGACAAATCAGCATCTAATTAATTTAGTGAGTCTTGAATCTTTATGCATAGGACCCGATTTCATGAAAAATTATCCTGTTCATCATCATCGTGACATGTTTTTGCCTTGTATTGTTGAAGAAGAGCTCAGGAGGCAGAGGAACTTCCACCTACGTGGATTTCGCTTGTTTGGTTATAATTTTTTTGACATTTCCTCCTTATGCATGCACTCCTTCCGCTGTATGTGGAATTGTGGAACAAAGGAAAGCTTGAGGAAATGCAAACTGCCTACGTGATTTGATGATCTTAACGAGGCATAAGGAATAAAGTGGGTTCAAACCTTAAAAAACGGCTCGATATACTACAATACTATTCTCTATGAACAAAGGCTGATCCTGATTAGTAAAGGTCGCAAAAGGTTCAGAAAATACCACAAAAAATGCAGCATGGTCTCATCTCCGATTCATGCATGGCATTTACCTAACTTCGTGCTCATCATGGGAAATAGGGAAAGAGAATCTCGAGTGCAATAATATGCTCTTCGTCAGATGAAATCGAGTTTAGTGGTTTTCTTTGGTCCGTCGGTTCGAAATATCAGATGCATATAATTTACTTGCTACACGAAACAATATTGTTTTAAAATACACAAACAATAACAAGGGACGGGAACCAGGTCAGCGTATCAATTACTCAAAAGAGTAAAATGATCACTGGGGCAAATGGCAACAAGCCTCAGATTTATACCCCAAAGAATCGAAACTTTATACTTACTAACCCAGAGAAAACAGCAGGAAAATGAGGGCATTGCGCCATATCACCATCACATCTCTTCCTTCGCTCCACCCCCATATTCCATGACTAATTACCATTTTTTCTTCTCTTTTGAAATTAAGAAACCCATTAGTTTTGAAAGGCGATGCTCTGCTCGACAAACGCGTGATTTTTTTTTTGCTACCGCTGACACATTCTCAGTTAGTTTCACAGTCACGTTCTTCACACGACTCGACCTTTAAAACGAGTCAAAGGTCGAATTGCATATTATTGCACTGCATCCCGACAAATAATGATGTAGTTTTACAAAGCATAAAAATCAAAGGAGGAAGCGTGATCGTGGATTGAGATAAAAAAATTCAGAGGTGGTGTACTACATTCATACGTCATAATTTTATTGCCCCAATGACTGATTATTATGGCCATCACATCCTCTCTTTCTAATTCTATCTCTGAGTTAACGAGAACTTATGGCTAATTACAAGAATATCATTATTAAGTACACTTATACCTGAACATGCATGTTGTAATTTCCCCACTTACTCTTAAAAAGATCAAAGTTGAGTCCCAGAGAGATTATGGTCGTTTCACAAATGAAAATGTAATGGCTGTGTGAAAAGGTTTCTTGTAATTTTAAATGCTCGATTAATTATTATTCATGTTTTTTGTAGATCAGCAACATTTTTTTCTCGATTTTTTGCTCTTGATAACAATTAAGGAACTTTCTCAGGAGAGGCCTTCCTCTCTGCCGCATTATTATTGTACCTAAAATATAAGCATTCAATTCATAAGCCACACGGCAAAATGTAAATGATTTACTAAACTTTTTTTTTATCTTTGGAAAACATCTTGCAGTTCGCACGATACGAAGGAACATTGATAGCAATCAAAACGGCTTCCCTTTTATTGCCCCTTTTTTTATTTCCCGATAAAACCGTTTTGTTCTCAATAAAATTGCATCTGTCGTTTTGTATTATATTAAATTTATGTATATTTTTGAGCGTATCATATCGTAAACCAAGGAGGTTTAAAGATAAAGGTTGAGGCGTGACGACAATGGTGGAGAGATGATTGGTATCTCTTGACATGACATGTCAACCCATAAAATGTAACATGTGAAAGAGCAAGAAAAGCAGCGACCGTTAAACAATTTTTCATAGATAATATTATTATTCTCCTCCATTTTTTCTGTAATCATGATGATGAAGACTATGACTATTTTTTGTAGAGAAGCTTGAGGTGAAAACAGGCATAATCAGTTTTTTACGAGCTCTTTACAGCAGTCAAGCACATAATGGATATCATGGTCAGTTAGCTCTTTTATTATTAACTTGAAACATTAATTATTTTTCACAGTTTGACTGACAGGGTGCTTTTGTGAAAAAGAGGGGAATGGAGCTATGATGAGTGTAATGAAAATGAATGGGTTTTTATAAGGAGGGCCAACAAGTACTTAACATTCTGCTCTTCAGCAAAACTAAAGTTGTTCGGCAACATAGTAGATAGATCCATGAGTAATAAAGCAGGAATCAAGGTAATAACTCACCCATTAGCCATATTAAGTTACTGTTTAGGTGTGGTAATTAATATGCAAATGAATAAAAAGTCACTAATATACTTTTCCATTGTGAGTGAGGATAGAAAATGAAATAAAAAGTTACATCGTGGTCGTGAGCACTTCTTTCTTTCAATCTCCTTTTTAATACTAAAAAAGGTAAACAAACTTTTTCTGATAAAAATAATATCATCATCGTGATAATATGAATATGACGAAGATGAAAAGAGTTTCACGTGGAAAGTTTGTCAGCACCTGAAAGCCAAAGCGCCTACAAGGAGCTTTGCGGCTTTCAAAAGGTTGATAAGAGCTCTTAAATGTTGATTGCCCTTTAATTTAAAAACATTGCGGTTTCTTCTGCTTTCTGCACTTTTTCATAATTCAAAAAGGTAGCGTGACAAAGATTTGCATAAAGCACATGAATGAAATTACGTTTTTTTATAAATCGTGTGCATATGCAAATATGCATACAGTTGCAAGTGCAGTTTTGAAGGCCTTCTTTCCTTCCCCGTGCAAAATGTGCACTTCCTTCTTAACTCGAAAATTGTGTGCACTGATGCAATTTGTGCATTCGTCAATTTACCAACAATGTTGAGCCTACTACTAATATCTAGTATGCTAGTTGAATGACGTCTTGTGAGATCAATTACCTCTCTGTAATTTCTTACTGTGGCAATACAATGCAATTTACATGGAAAAGTTGCTAAACAGGCTGTGAGAGCCACAGTTATCAATGGTATCGTTGATGGTGGTCGAGATCTCAAAGACTCTTAATGCAATTAGCCTCTCTCTAATCTTTTAAGAGGGTATAATATTCAAAGTAAACAAAATGTAGCAAATAAAAGGTAATCTGATCTGGTCTGACTGAGGGATTGAATATATCATCACCATAAATAATAAACCTTTTGTTGTGGAAAGTTGTTTTTAGCAAGCGAATTGGATTTGTTTGATCTGATCAGGACAGGATGTATGTGAGCATTTTCATGTTGAATACACACTCAAATTGATTAGATTACATGTTATTATGTTGCAGTAAATGGGCTCAGGAAATGCACTAATGGCTTGAAATTACAAGAGCTCAGCATTCTTAGGAAGCTGAAACAAGCTAGCGATTAATTAATTTATGTGTATATTTGTGAGTAAACAATTATCTGATTCGATGTGATGACTTTAATAATGTGGATTTTGATTGGCAGGAAAAGTTTAAATTATTTACTCTTGTTGAGGAAGTTGTAGTAAAATTCATTACACAAAATATATTGGTTGAGTAATTCTGGCCGTGTTTGTGTTTAACTTTCTATTCAGAACTAATTCTGTAAAGTTTAAAGTGTTTTGAGCATAACCATTGCAAAATGTTCTGGAGTCAATTCTTCCTTTTTAAAAACAGGCGTTTTTCCATCAAAATCCATAAGATTTTCGTAATCCAACCGGCTTTGTTGTTCAAAGCTGCGTCCACTCGTAGCTTGCTGTGTGTATGGGCTTGTGACAACGACAAGAGCGTGCTTGAATCCTTTTGCTTTGAGGAACTTAATTGAGCGATTGTAAAACTCTCCGGCGAGGCCTTGCTTCCGGAAATCACGAGATGTAGAGACAAGTAAGAATTCTGCCCAAGTGTTAATTCCATGCTTGGTAGTCACATCAGCCATTTCCTCAACATCGGTCACCATTTTCACCATTATTTTACAGCTTCTGGTGTTTAATGGGATTCCCTCGAAGGCATCGCTGTCTGCTTTATGATGAAATGTAATTCGAACACCTGCAATCTGATAAAGTATTTCTCAAATAAAAATGCATTGGGATTGGAAAAAATAGCATAAAATTCAAAGTGGACATACATTTCCAGTTGATTTATGTTCAGCCAGAAAGCTCAATCCTTCAGGAAGAAAAGCTGCAACGATGCGATTGACATCTGCTGCGAATTCTTCACTCCAGCCTAAAAGATTGGCTGTTGGTTCATCTCTGCAAAAACTTTGAGCAATGTGCTCATAAACTGCCTCATAATCGGCTGGTTGGATTCGACGAAATCGAAAGTCTTTCCATTCTCCTTCAATTTGCTTATAGCTTTCCTCCGATGGCATCGAAATGTTCTAATGAGATGAAGGAATCACGAAATCTACCGTGATATCACAATAATACTAAGCTTTTATAAACAATTTTTGACGCAAAAGTATAACAATTTAGTTATATTTTGGATTTGATACAAAAATACACTGTGATTAGAGCACTTGCTTTAAGAATTGGAGCTGTTTGCGCTACGCACTCTTGATTAAAAGTGAGATATTCCATGAAGACTTTTATCTTGTCTAAATTATTTGATGGACGTCCAGCATCCAGCTATATAATTAATTACAATCATACGGTCGAATCCAAAATCTTCATGAGTTTTGCTCTGCTCTGGGCACATCACATCTTCTTTCGCTTGTTAAACCAACATGGCCATTATTTTTGGAATATGAGGAGTAAGTACAGGTTTGCAGACCAGTTTTATGATATAAAACAGCCGTGACCATGAAATGATGTGGTCTCTTTTTGGCTTTATTAGCTATATTCAAGGCCAGTAGGCCTGGATCATGAAATGCATGAAGTTGGAATATAATGCTATTTTTATTATCGCACATAAAATTATCACATTTAGAATCATTTTTTCAACCAGGCATGAGCTTTGGACACGTGGTTGCTTTCGGTAAACAAAATGGTCACAGCTAAATGGATAAGTGGACATGCTGGAAAGGGAAACTGTTAATTGTACAGTTTGCAAAATTTTAATTTGATATGCATGCAAACTGTACTGCTATTTACAGACAATCCCAATCAACTACTCAGGTATGCTTGAAGCCGATGTGACAAGAAGAGCGTGAAAGCTGAATTGTCACACAAGAAAAGTTAGACAAGGGCAGGAAACCCTAGGAAATCTTATATGATACGGTGTTGATAGCGTGGGAGTTTGGTTCACGTTCTCAGAAAGCAAAATACGGCAGAACTACAATGCCTATTTCCGAAACGGAATGACTTCGAGCTGTTAACATCATATCAGCCATCGCCATCATCATGTTTCTCAGAACATCTGTCATGTTTATGAATCGTGAAGGTGACTGCTGTCACGATGATACACACGGACGTTAATCCTTATGATGATACGAAGGGTAGTTGTACTTTGTATGGCTTAATCGTCATGCTGCAACTGATTATTCGTTTCAGTGAGTAGAAGATTGACGCTTTATCATCTGTAACGGTGTGTAGTTGCCTTCTGTGTGGGAACAAAACTAAATGGCATTTGTCACATCACATTTTGTCCAGCTTCACAGAAATGTCCAAGTTAAGGCAGACGTTTTGAAATGGGAAAGGGCATTCGTTTTCTGCTAGAGTTTATGACTTGAGATTGGCATTCACTGTTTTGTTTATGCATCTTTCCAGCTTACCGTAATGGTTTCGTTTAGGAAAACTTTGCTTGTTTTTTGCCATCACAATCTGCATTTCACAAAGTCGTAAAACATCATGGTAATCATCTAAAGAAAAGGGGTTTTGCTCAATTCTCCATGTCTTGTGGTTTTATAGCTCTGTTCAAAATGATTCATGACTATTTTGGAACTTCCTCTTTGAAAATTACGATCTGGTACAAGAGTTACAGAGGGTTTGCTCACAAGCGAGAAGGATTTTGTGTGTTGTGCCATGTTTTTCACCTTCTAAAAACACTAAAGGCTTCAGCATGTAAACCTCCCACGTACTCAACTCCGTAGTCATAATTCGTAAGAAAAAGCAACGATCTGGAACTGGGAATGGAGGTGGTAGGTACATGGATATATTATGATATGGATACAAAGGAAACTACGAGTTGCAAACATGCAAACAACGATTTAGCTTCTATTGTCCTCGTTGGTGTTGTGCTTTTCCGCAGAAGGACCTGAAATGCTTAGTCATGTCCACTCAACTATTACGTTACAACAATCAGCACTCTGAAATTTCACTTTTTTTTCGTCGCTGCTCCTTCGTCTGAAATTTGGGGAGGAAAGAAAAATATTCGACAGACAAAGATGAGACGACGGAATTTCTGTAGCGTAATTGTAGACGATGGTGTATGATATTCTATACCAGACCATGATATTTGTTTTCAAAGTCAAGAGCAAGTTGTTAAGCAAACCATACGCATGTTTTCAAGGGATGGGGTTGTTTTTTTGTCTCTATATGTAACAAAAAGATTAAGTTTGCTTACAACGAGTATAAAATTTCATGCTCGTTCTTCCCAAATCATCATGATCATCATCACGAAGCCATACTTAACTCCACTCCACTGATGTCTGTCTGATTGCGAGAAGGATTTACTTCGTTTTCCAGGTTTCTTAGGAAAAATATTTTGTGATAAAAAACCACTCGCGTATTTCCCATCTTCAAGTCACTTCACGACGCTACGATTGTATGGTTTTACTGGCTGGAATATTTTGATATCTGATAATTTTGTTACACGAAACGCCCCTCTTCTAATATAATGACTATGTTATTAGAAAATGACCATGTCGTAACCACTCCACTCAATATTTAACAAATCGATGAGTTATGTATATTTGCTTAGGGAAAACAAACAAAGAAATTAAAGTGGAACGTACATAATATTATAATCCCATATATTACACTTTTGGTTATCTTCAGGCAATCAAATAGTGTTTTCCATAACCAACAAATTGCGTTCGATATTGAGCCGTATAAAGTTACCCCATGTGAGTGTGCGCAGCAAGTTTTTGTGGTACTATCTTTTTGTCTCTTCTAGTGTGAGCAATAAAAGTGTATAATATGACGGTTGTTCAGCCGTAGAATTCAAGGTTACATTCTGTCGAATAGTTTGTACATTCGCATTCGTACTTTCATGTCAACCTGGGACTATTTGCAATATATACCTTGATATCATACTTCACGTCAACATTTTCATTCACTTCACAAATTGTCAACTGATATGCAACAAGAAAGAGATACCACGGTTGACATTCTTGAATTTTATTTCGTAAGATGACAATGGCAAAATGTGAAGTAGCGATAAAAAAGGTTACAAGAAGTTTCTTTGAAGTGTGCAGATATGGCCCTTCCTTCATACATCAGAATTTCCCCTTTAAAACTAAACGCTCTTCACTAAAGAAATTTATTGCTGCTCCTTACGGGATATTCTGTATTAAATACATACTTTTTCTATGAACTGTTTTAATTATAATCCGATTTAAAGTGAGTAATAGGAATAGGAATAGCTTTTACAAGGATTGGGTTTGTCTTTGTTCCGCAATGGCCATAAAATGAAGAGATATAAAGTACGTAGGTAGGTTTTACTCATGCGCAAATCCATGTGATTAATGCTACGGTTTTTATCTAATCACCTCTGTTGTTTTCCAATGGGCGATATGAGCTGCTAGCATTTAATTTCTTTCTAACTCATATAAAATAGTAGTATCCTCGCGTATAACGTTGTCTAACTCCCGCTATGCAAAACAAAACACAAGAATTGGCTAATTCTGAGAAGCCTGAGTGACTGAGCTGGTTGCAGGTTATAATGATGATGGTTCGGATGATAATTTTGAAAGGTATGCATGAAATATTGTATAATTTTACTAAATACCTATTACTTCTCATCCCATTCCTTTCGTTATTATTTATATTCTGACACTGTGCAATAATAATATAGCAAGTTGCAAGTTGTTTGAGATCTTGCACTTCACTTTTAAAAAGATAAAGCCTTATTGCTTACATATTCTTGAGCTCCGTACCTGTAATAAATGCATACTTCCCTTTTGGTACGTGTTAACGGTAATTTGTCATTGAAAATTTTAACCGAATATCCTACTAATCGCAAAAATTCCACCAGCTTGCTTTACACATCATCATATTATATGAGATAAGATTGTAGTGCACGGAAAAGGAATGGATGATCAGCAGGCGTGAATCATGATGATTTATGGAGAGGACACTTCCCAGCAGGCAATATTTTACTAGACTTTATCAGCCTCACAAAATGTTCACTACTGCTGAGCGTTGTTAATTCACTGTTACTTTGTTCCTCCTCAACAATCAACTCCTTTTTTCTTGCGGTTTTATGCACTGCGACAATTCATTCGCCATGTCGTAGTCGCACTCACCTACCTACTTACTGCTTTACAAGGAAGGAGTATGAAAAGAAAATCTGTTAATTTCCTCCCGATGATGATGATCGGATTTATAATGATAAAGATGTGGATCCTGATGATGATAATGATGCCATAAGTATGATATGGCGTGGCAAGGCACATATTTCAATTTCAAAGGCACGTCGTGAGTGAGCCATGCAGATTATCAGTATTGTCAATTGTCGCCTTGCTGGTTTACAATCTAGTTTTCTTTGTAGAGAAAATAAATTGTTTTTCCCCTGCAAAAAAGGAATTCTTCTGTTGATGATGATGGTGCGATGCGGTGTTATGTGATGCAATTTTATTGGTAACAATGAAATATGAGCTGTTGCTTCATTGCTTTCGGCCTTTTCTCTGTTGTTGTCACATCGTGCCGGATTGAAATGAATAAAATCGGCTCCTATATAGCTCGAGCTTCTTAATGTAGAGCATGTAGAAAAACAAGCTATGAATTTCATTTCAAGGTGCCTCTATTCAAATTACAGACAATTCACCGTTTCAAAAAAAAATATGTGTAATGAGAATGCACGGAAGAGAATAACAATAGAGGACAATTTGGTAGGACGACGACAACAATAAGTAACAACAATGTTCATCTCATCTCCGTTCCGTTTCCTTACTGTACACGACACGAAAGGATGAAAGAATGCGACTCATGTTGGAAATAGAAGTAGCAGAGCAGATATTATGTGTCTACTTTGCTCTTTCCCTCGTTCATGTTCTTCAATCTAATGAAAAAATTATCTTGTTCAATTTGAACAATTTATTGCCAAGTCGAAGCTCATCTTCACCTGTGTCAAGGTGTAAAAAAGCAATATTGCATGCGCAGTGGGAGAAGTCATGTTTTAATTCTTCCGAAAAATTCCTTTTTTTATGTAACGTAAAGAATGAAATCTTGGCAGTTTTTAGTGCTCACGCTTTCGAGTATTTGAATCGGCTGAAGAAAATGTTAAAGTGTCAAGGAAGAATGAACTGAGGACTACAGTTACGCAAGGAAAAAAAATGAGATTGCCTTGCGATAATGCTTCACCATCATCAAAAAGTCAAATATTGATTGAGCCCATATTAGAAATTGGCAAAAGAGTGTGAAAAGAATTAAGATTGCTAAATTGGTTTTGCTCCTTCTTAGCATTAATATGCATGCATGTGGCGTTTAGTGTTTGTTGCGCAACTAGAAAACAAAAGGATCTTTTTGCGCTCACTCATCATATCATAATGATTATCACAACAAAAAGGTTGTAATGAGCATGATAGGATGAATGATGACGGTGCAGAAATAATATGTAGTTTCGCTTACTCTCCCAATGTAATCTTGGACCGCTTCTTGTACATAAGCATTTTAAACTGAGGGTAATTGTTACATTATTACACTACCTCCTCTTTTAAATCATCATTTATTACAATTACATGCAAACCAACATAATATGAGTCATTTTCTATGGAATTCTAAACAACAGTCAACCTGTTGTGTGGACAGTGCCAAAAAAAGAAAAATTTTCTCATATTAAATATTATGTACCTGTTCCCCATTGTCATCACGTCGTAAAGATGACTGGTGACCAAGACGGCTTTTGTGTGCTTTGCATCGCTGAGAGCAAATATTAGTTGAAGTTTCCTTTCATGAAGCCTTTTTATTTTGGTGATTTAAGAATCATCATATTAGCATACTGTACTTAAGTCAACGGTAGCTTTTATAGCGTATGCGTCTGCATATACAGCACAAGGTGCATTTTTATTATTCCATTTTATGATGATGAGATTTTGAGAGAAATGCAAATGAATATGAGCAACACTAACACTTTGGTGTAAAACTAAATGCATTTTATAATACTTCAACAGCGTTTTGTCAGCGAGTTTGTGTCAAACGTGAGTACTTACTTAAAATTCAATTATGCTTATAGGTTCTTTACAGCTTCCATTTTCATTCTAATTCTGATTCCCTGTAGAATAATTTGTGTTCCTGAATAAAGCAGATTGAAAATTTTAAGTCCTGGTTGAAAAGCTCACAGCTTGTAAGTGTTACAGGTCACTCTAAAAATTACGTAGAGCTTTTATAATTTTTTCCTACTTAAGATAGGCTGATGCTGCGAAACCAGCTGCAACTTTCACTATATTTTGTGTAGGACGATAAAGCACTATCCTATTCATTGATGTGCTTGCGCATTGATGAGGAGCTGAAGCAATTGATGAATTGTATTGTAAAAATAACATTATTTTGTTATAGGTTATAGAAATTGGTTAATTCGAGTACTTTTTATTCAAGCAGGATTAGTTAGGAGGATGTAGCAGTTGAGTTTTGAATTCTGAAGAGGAATGAAAATTACGTTTTTCATTTGAGTTTTTTTTTCAAGCAAAAGCATCCTCTTTAAAAATGATGGCGATGATGATGATTAAACTAACTTCCTGAATTGCTACTTGAAGTATGAGTTAGCAGAAAAAAATTCCTGTAAAACACTTTTGCAAATAGGTTCGCTCGCTCTTTACTTTACCAACAGCTATTAACCAAAAGGTTTGTGGTGGTATATAGTGCTTCGCACAATTCAACCTGTTTTAAAACCTCAACAAGTGGATTTTACAGGATGATGATGGGTTTCCTCACATTTTTTCAGTTCCATTCCTCTGCTTTTAAACAAGTATGAATTTTTCTTGACTCTGCTTTAGTATTCCCGAAGAAAAGTGCATTAAAATCACGGATCCCAAGGCCAGCATCCTCCAACCTCCCCATATAGTAGACAATGCCCCGGGGTCCGGTTGATGCTATATGATGCAAAAAAAACTGAATTCCATTCAAATTGCAGTCTTAGTTTCCATCTAAACTGCATTAGGGCGGTTTCCCCTTCCTTCCTATGTAATTTACAATTGACTGATGATGAGCTTATTATTCGTCCATCCCGTAGCACATTCCATCATCCCAAAGCCCATCATCAATTAGGCTACAGAATATTATTCATTCTTCCTTTTCCTCTTTTCAACAACACATCAGTTTGTGCAACTCTGTCAGTCTGGCAAGCTGTCAAAACTACTGAATATGAATGATACGGTGGAATAAAATTTCGGTATGTTTTGATGAGAGGAAATCACGTGAAAGGTTACATGAGTTCGTTCCATCAAAACAAATGGGTATAGCTATTTAACTTGAATATGATATGATGCCTTCACTCAACCATACTTTTCAGAGATCTCTGATCACTGAGTGAGTGAAGATGAGATCGGAGCTTTTATAGAATAAAAAGCCGGTTGCCGAACAAAGCAATGCAGAATTTCATGATGGTCTATCAGAGCTAGATTGGTAGATAATGTTGTATGCATCCATATTATGCAGTAATATAACAATTCTCTCAGGTGGAACAAGGAAAGGAATTTTTGCAATGCGTGATCATCATCAGCAAAACTATAATAGCTACATAAATATCTATATACGATACAGCTTCACCATCCTTTTGTTTTAAGCTTATAGTCGAAAAAGTCAACGAACATAATATGATGATGGGAATTGCAGAGATTATGTCATGCCGCGCATGCGCTATGTATTCCCCATTCAAAATGAGAGCAGTCTGTAACAGAGTAATTGGCATGCTTGAAATAATGATGGTGTAGTTTACACTACGTTGCATTCTGGCTTGACTTGCTCACGTGTTCCAAGTAATTTTCAAAACAAATGTCTTAAACAGTACACCTGAGTTATATGATTATTATTTTGGTTGATGGGTGGAAGGGAATGTTATAGATTTCTAACAAAATTACGCATTTTTTCTCTCTTACAGTTCAAAGATGCCGTGAAGTGCAGCAGTGGGCGCACTTGTGACGTAACCGGAGGTGGGGTTAGCGTTGGAGCAAGTGGAAGTAGCGGAGACCCATCCTGCTACAATTCTGATGCAGGTACTTAAAAAAGCTCCGTATTTAAATTAAACAAGATGATGTGATATGCTTTCCCTACCTTACAACAACCTACACGAATTTACACTTTGTCAAAGATTACAAATCCCATTACGCACACAAAGTAGACAATAACCTTCGCAGGTTCCTTTATCTTTCTTTTATCACCCCAGATTAGAATATACTTGAGTTTTTTGAAGAGAGAGTTTTTTTTCTTCAAAAATGATTATCTTAAAAGCGTATCATTCATTGTACACGAGTTAGCAATAACAATAAACTTTACGCGAAAATACATACATAAGTAATAGTGGCTAAAATGAAAACTCGATAAAGCATTCATTCCTTGAGGTAGTTCATGCAAAAAAGTACATCATTCACGGATTTTTTTATTTTCTTGTCTTTTATCTAATTTGGTCATCGAGAGAAAAAGATTTTTGTGCATTACTAAATACCACGTACCTAATCCGTACCTAAGTGAACTGAAGTATTTACTTTTAATCCTATTGTTGAGCAGTAGTTTCAATGTATCTCATCAAGCACGAAGGGAAACTGTCAGTGGAAGTCGGAAACTCAGGTTTTGAAATGTGATTGATGGCGTTTCAAATCAGGCTGATTCACTCATCTGTGCAACAACAGAAGAATGATAGGAGAATGAAGCTTAAGTAGTGTATCATGTACCTTGTCAATACACTGTCTATTCTTGTAACTTTGTTTCATTGACAGTGTTTCAATTGTTAGTAGCAAAACTGCAGTTTTACCGTATTGTGCATAAAAACCTAATATACATGAATGCAGGAATGAATACGTAGGTAGTGGGTAGGGACAGACGGAAACGGAAAGTGGAACTTATTCCTGTTTGTTAACGAGAGACGCGTAGTATTGCAAAAAAATAGGCGTGCGGAAAAAGAATTTTCCTCACATTATCTTAACAGTACATTATCACGGTTGAATGATATGTGTGTGGCCACTGCGGTATAGGTATACCTTGCTAGATACACATTCGTGCTAACAGATTCTCACGCTTAAAAGAGCCGCAAATGTGTGTGATGTGATGATGATGGTAATGATGATGAATTTAAGACGATTATTTGCGTGTTACGTCACATATATGCCACTGTATTTTGCGAAAGAAGATAAATGATGTGTGGGATTTGGTTTGGTTTCAATGCAGAGCTCGTACTGACGGATGACAGCAATCCGTCTGGGATAATGAAGTATAATGGACAATGTAGTGGGGCTAGCAGTAGCGCGAGTATGATGAGCTTTAAGGAGAACCAGAGGATGAAAGTTGCCAAAGAGCTGATGGACACGGAAAGAAAGTATTGCCATACGCTGAAAACCATCCAGGATACGTTTGCGATGCCACTCAAGAATTCGGGGATTTTGTCCATGAAAGATATCAAGTAGGAAATTGGATTGACAGACAGTTTATTGGTTAATGTGGGCTTTGTGAAGTTGTAAGCATTTTCTACATGAATCTCTGGTTTGTATCAATACAGCACCTTATTTCCTGAGGAAGTGTTCAAACTTTATGAGAAACATTGTGGCCTGTTGACCTTGTTGGAGGAGAGACTTGCCACATGGAAGAATAAACCAACTGTTGGTGACGTTCTTGAACGGTAAACTTATAAAATGTCAAGACCCTTATATTAATGCATTTCTTTAGAAAAGGGTATTGATATAAATTTTTCTTAACTTTAGGTTTATTAATGGAGAGGATGCAAATGTCTTGAGACTATACACGAGTTACGTAAATGACTTCCCAGAAGTTCTAAAGACTTTCCACAAACTGTGCCGGAGTTCAACCGACTTTACCCGGTTTCTTAAATCCACTCTGGAACATCCCACCTGTGGAGGTCTTGATTTGGGAGCATTTCTTCTAACCCCAGTCCAAAGAATGCCCCGATATATTCTGCTTCTAAAACAAATGATGAAATTTACTGATGTGGGGCATCCTGACTACAAGAATATTAGCATTTGTTTAGACCGACTGAGAGAATACCTGAAGCGATTGAATGATTCAATGGAGCACTCCTTTCAGCTTGTTACCGCACAAATAAGCCCTCAGCCCCATGAGCCTCTTTTAGAGAAACTGATGGGCTTCTCTGGAAAGAATGCTTTTCCACGAGCAAGTACATCCAGCCAAAGCTCCACTGGTGGAGACCATGAACTTCATCAACAGCAAGTAGTGCACAAAGTGCGCTATAAAAGGTCCACCTCTGTACCCCGAAGTAGTCATTCCTCCACCTCAGAAACTGGTGGTCCAAAATCCATGCCAACCGGCGGCGGCGCAGGACAAAAGGAAGTCAAGTCAAAATTAAAAAGCCGGTCAAAGAGTGACTGGACAGTTTGTAACAATAATGGAGTAAACGGCAGCAAAAACTCTATCATTCAAGAAGATGGGGGTAAGCAGCGATGCATGAGTTGTAACTGCGCTGGAAATTCATCTGGAAACGTTCAAAAGTTACCTGGAGGTTGTGGAGGAGATCCCAGAGCCCAGCATCATCATCATTCCAGATTCAAGGGAAAGAAAAATGTGTTCGAGAGAACTTTGAGTGACTCTGATATCAACTCTGATGGCGATGAAGGATCCCTAGTTGAAGGAGAGGAGCAAAACGGAAGAAAATTCTCAACATCCAAAAGCCTTCACGATTTTAACCAAGATGATGAAGACGGGAACCTCGACTGGTTCATCAGTGAGCCCAGCCTCTGTGAAATGAAACATGGGGGTGTAGTCCGACACGACGTTGTTATAACCCCCGACGAAGAAAGTGGAAGATCACGCGCATCCTCATCCCTCCGAAGAAACATGATGATAAGACCAATGACAACGAATCCCTCCGGTGGCCGAGTAATAGCCAGACTTCAACGGGCCAGCGAATCTGAAATGAACCTCCACATGCTGGAGAAATCCGCCGAAGTCAAGGAGAAAGCTGGGAAAGGGAGCAAGGGGAAAATGTCATTGAGAAACTCCCTCAAAAACATATTCTCCATCAAGAAAAGGTATCGGAGTGGGGGCAAGAATCGTAGTGACAGCACAAATTTCACAAGCACCACGGCAAGCACGAGCACCACTTCCACAACAATTTCCACCGCGACGGCTACTGCAAACTACCGCGTTGTATATACGGCGGACGGCAGTAGTCACAATAGTGAGCAGCGCGTTGCACTGCTTAAAAATGCAAGCCATTTGCCAAGCTGCCTTGTGAGCGCAGGGACCAGCTTCACTGCCAGCACCACGAATATCAATAATATTTGCAGTAGTGCCACCACAACCACCTCGAATACGAGTAGTAGTCACAATAATTTATGTTCGAGTGAGCTGAAGGCCCTAGGCATTTCACCGCTTCTTCAGTATTTGCACCGCATGCCCAGCTATTTGGAGCTCATTATGTTTAGCGTGCGAGAAACCACTGTCTAGAAATTGTAATAGCTCCGCATTTCATTTACCAAATCTTAGTTTTATCTCTGTATTTTATTAAGTATTTCCGGTAATCCTTTTAAATCGTTATTTTTACCTGTTTGTGTAAAGCGTATATGTATTTGTATAGTAAAAAGTATGTATTCATGATTGCCATATTGTTAGAGCTGGATGGGGAAATGGGACCAGTGATTAGTGAATTTTGATGCAGTAGCAATATCAATGTTGATCTTCAAGAGAAAATAAGTATTTATTTGTTGGAAAGTTCAGAAAATGAGAAAACTTTTGCTGGTTATGTTATGTGCAATTTTTAAATCACGCTTGTTTTGTGGGATTATAAGTTATGAGAAAGCCTTTTTTAGTTGTCTATGCACCATTATAGCTGATGATATAAGGTAATTTCACTGGAAGTGCATGAAGTTTCACTTTCACTTGCATGCTTTTTTACTTATGTTATGTGTATGGTTTTTATGTAATGTCATTGAAAGATAGGTTGTTTCAGATCGTAATATTATGTATTTACCGTTGCTATTTCTTAGGAGTAACCGTGCCCTGCAAATAAGCCATCCTATCCCTCCGACTTTGTCAGAAAATAGTAGTACAACGAACACAACTCCGTCAACGTCCGCCATCAGTTTTCTTGGACATCATCATCATCATCAACACCATCATCGTGGTACCCCCGAAGAGCATCAAAGTATGCCGGATCCACTGATGCTCTCCTCAAGCTATAATGAGTCCGGGAGTATTACCCCAAATGGAGGAGACTCAGGCTCTGTGAATAGTGGAGGTTGTGAACCAAAGACTTCAGTGTCGTTACCATATGTGCCCTCAACTAGTTCAACTACGAGCATGGCCAGCAACAGCAGCAGCAATGCTCATCATCGCTACGTTAAGAATAAATTGGCACAACCCAAATTTCCTAGAACGCCGTTTGTCAAGAAACACAGCGCTCATGCTGGAGGGAGCGGCGTAGTTGATGTATACAGTAAATAAAAACGATGCCTTAAAATAGTAAGACTTAGCGAATTACTAAACAATATTAAAATGTAGACAATTATATGAAACAACTACAAAGATAATAATGATCGACACAATAAATCTATATATAACTCGTTGTAACAAAGCACTTGTGTTTATTTCACCAGTAAGCTGATTTTAAAGTCATCTCGACTCGATATTAGTTTGGTAAGCTGTTAAAATGCATTAAAATGGTAGTAATTTCCCATGATTCTAATTTCAACTCAACTACATCATCAATATCAACTAAATCTGAGATCATTGGTAAAGAACAAAATGTTAAAAACTTGGAAATGGACGGATATTTTTACGATATGTGTGATTTCTTCCAATATGCGGCGTGGCGTGAGTTCTGACTCATGATGATTGACTAGAATAGGTTCGTCAGTAACTTTGTCCAATTTTAGAGGACAGCTCATCGGCAGTTCTACATGAGACTTCTATTATTGGAGCCAGATGACTGGTGCTGCTGTGCTTCAGAAAGCTTGTTTCTAAGCGAAGACACTTCTCCTTGCAGATTCTGATTCTCTTTTAAGAGTCCACTTTGTTTGGAGAGGAGTTGGAAAATCTGGTTGTCCCGTAACCATTCCATGCAAACAAATCCAAAATTAGTTGATTAGAGACTTCAACATTACAACAAAAGGTTCTTTTAATTTTTAATAAAAATGTCAAAAACAAAAGGTCATACTTGACGTGCAAGGAAGAAAGGATTTTTTTATTTTGCATGCAGGGGTAAAACTGAATATTGAGAGGGTTGCAGAGTTGGTGCGCACCTTTCAATGATACTCTCGATCCTCTTGGCCCAGTTCTTTAGCTGAGAATTCATTTCCGTCACCTTGAACTTGAGATCCGTTTCTGAAACTGTTTTGAAATCATCAGCATCATCTTCCTTCGGTTCAGTTTTGGCACTTTTTTCTTCTTCGGTGGACTCTTTCTCCTCTGGTGCTGCGCTTTCACTAGCAGACGTTTCACTTTCCTTTCCTTCTTCTCCATATTTTTTCTCAGAATCTTTAGTTTTAGCCTCGTCGGTTTTTTTCTCATCATCGCCATCCTTTTTATCGTCTTCGCCCTTCTTCTCCTCATCGTCTTTCTTATCACTAACTTCGTCTGATTGTTCGGTTTTAAGATTGTCGTCAGCAAATTCAGATACTTCTTGACCTGTTTTATCGTCATCTTCTTCTTTCTTTTCAATGTTAATTTCATCTTTGGTCTTCTCAACGTCTTTAGTGCCTTCGTCGGAAATGCTTTCATGCATTTCTTGGAGTATAACAACCAGTTCTTCAATAAGAGCGGTTTGGTTTTTGAGGAAGTCTTCAAGCTGCTGTTCAAGTTTCTGAACCTCAGCATTTGAGTCGTCGGAGTCTAAAGGTGGGATTCCACCCGGTGCCACTGGAGATTCTAAAGGTGGGATTCCACCTGGTGCCACTGAAGCTTCATTTCGGAAAGATGCCACGCAACTCTGCAACCCACTCATGAGTTCCTCCCTACAAGAGAGATAAAAAGGAAGAAAAAGTTAGCGTACCCGATCAGAACGCGCCTTGTCATCTTGCTCAAGTTTGTGAAGTCGATCGGTCATTTGATCATGACTTGTTTGATAAAACTGAACACGCTGTTCAAGCTCCGAACATTTTTTATGGGCTACATCACTGGCTTGAGCTAATTTACTCCGTTCATTATCCAGAACGGCTCGCTCTTTTCTGTTACGTTGTGTTTTGATTAGAAATTAGAATATTAAATCACACAAATACTCATGGTTAAAATTAAATTCATTAAATTTTAAATTTAAAGCATCAACTGTTGTCCCAACTATCTCAAAACATACTTATAATTGCGGTGGGTATCCTCCAATTTTTCAGTCAACACCTTGCATTCACCTCGAAGTTTGTCCAAAAGATTATTCTGAACCTGAATTAATTGCTCAAGCTCTGTCATATCACGACCTGAAAATCACAAATCACAATACAAATGTGGTTAAAGGAACTGAAGTTTCTTTAACAGTCAGTCATTAAAAATTCATACTATGCTTTTCTTCCATATCCTGAATCAATCCCATCACGTTCTTATCTTGCGAATCACCAGAAACATGTTCTTCCAATCGAAGTTTTGCAAGGTATTCCTATTTTTAAATGCATTATTGGGTTTGTCAAAAGTTTTGATAACATTTAATATAACTTTTAGGTGTTCTTTAAAATAAATATACTTCTCTGTTATGATGCGAGAGGCTTCCATTCAATTTTGCAATCATGTCTTCACTCTTCACCAGTTCATGGTCCGACTGTTCGAGACGTTTCCGGAGGGCATTTATTTCAGCCTAAACATTACAAACGACAAAATTTTATAAAAGTTCATTTTTGAAATTGGCTGAAATCTGCTTTGTAAAAAATCATCCAAACCTGCAATCGCATAGCCTCTTGTTTTCCATCCCGTTCCATCTTTTCAGCATTCAACCGAGAATTGATCAGATCTTGTTCAACGGTACTTTTCTGTGATAAGGCATGACTTAATTCCTTTTGTAAATGTCCTAAAATTAAAAACCCCATCGTTCATTGTAGAGAATGTCACCTCAGGAAAACACGTAATAGCAACAAGTTAATTGTCCGTACCAATTTTAATCTGCATCTCTTGGCGTATATCTTCAACGGCCGCCTGCTTCTGTTCTAGCTCACGTTTCAAATCCGTTTCTAACCGCTTCTGACGTTCCAAATCAATTCTTGCTCTTGTTAAGGCATCCAACTCTTGCGTCATTTCGCTACTTAAGTGATCCAACTCCTGACGATATTTCCTTTCCACTTGCAGCTTTTCTTCATGCAACTTCCTAGTATGATCCTGAATCATTTCCCGAACTCGTTTTTGATACCGATCCAGTTCCTCCTTCAGCCGCCCTGTCTCCATATCACTTTGATCCTTCTCGACCCGCATGTGTTCAATAATTTCCAAACTGCTTTTAACCTTCTTGGCTGCATCCGACTCGCGGTCTTTCAGCTCGTTCGTCATGCTCTTGAGCTTAGTCATAGTATCCACCAAGTCATCCTTTTCCCTGAACATTTTAAATTCTAACGAATGAACATTTGCCCCAACTAACTCAATTAAATCCATCCACAAATTAAAGCTCACCTGGAAATACGATCGATTTCATCCCTGTGCAATTCACAATGGGCATACGGATTAGATGCCAACGCTCCATAATCACTTGAAGTTCCTCCACCCTCCGTTAACTCCTTTAACTTTCCCTTCCGCAAATCCAAAATTTCTTCCTGCGCCAACCTCAAACTCCGTCTTGCCTGCGACAACTGTGCCTCCATCTCAGCCACCCTCGACTCCAAAATAACGTTGCTACCCCCACTTAAATTAGACTTTTTCACAGTCGCCGACTGCCTCGGAGTTTCCAATGACGGAGTTTTCTCATCCAACTGCTTAATCATTGATGTTAGAATATCTTTCTTTTGTTGCTCATGAAGCGCCTCATTCTCAGAAATTACCTCCCGAACTTTCTCGAGCATGGTGGATAACTCATCTCGACAATACTTGGTTTCTTTCTCAAGCTGAGTAATGTATTCACCCTGCTTTTCAATAAACCCAAAAAGATCATCTTCCCGATCTGTCAAATACTCCGAAGTGATGGGCGCTGCTGGTGCCGGTTTGTACCCCATACTTGGATACATATTAGCAGTGTTGTTGTTCAAAACGGAAGGAGCTGTATTGGAGTCCTTCAGGAGCATGGAGCGAATGCTGTTGCTCATCCCCTTCTTCGCGACTTCCGGTGAGTAGCTGCTGTCCAATCCACTAATAGCAGACTTGTCAATCGTCTGCAAAATTTAAAAAACACATTACCATCAAGCAAATACAATTAAAACATCAAGATAAGATGAAAACAAAAACCTTGCTAGGAGAACCAAGAATTGAAGACCTCGACTGAGGTCTTGGACTAAGCATTGTTCGAAGTCTCGACACAGCTTCACGATAAGCCTGATCTGTATGATCAGGGGCAATCTTCCGTTTCCAATCCATGTTGGTTGGCGAGCCAGGTGAGTGGAGCTTTCTGAATCCGGACAATTCAACAAATTCACCATATCATTAATCAACCACTAAAACAAATCTAATCCAACGAATTTGAAAACACATCTTTTAATCCGTGAAATTATTTTTAAAAATATCACAAATCCCTTTGGCATTCTAACATTACAAAGGAGATTGAAGTTCAATCATTGAACACAAAAATAAATATAATTTAATAGCTCTCAACCGTTTGAACACAATGTAAACAATCACAATGATTTTGACAGGTTGGTTTGTTGTTTGTTTTGGTTTTTGACAGAAGATGCAAATAGGCAACGGCATGTGTGAGAGAAGCGCAGCGGCAATACAGACACACTTCTCATCTTACCCTTTCAGTTCTTCTTGGCAGACCTTAGAATGCGCTGCAGAGTTCATTGTGCATTTTCTACCATCGTATATTATGCAAGCGTCAAATATCATGATACTCATTTTGACTCATTAGCAGACTTACCCTAATTTGTGGTATAATTGAAACTGATAAGATGAGACATGATTTTGGTTCTTGGGATTACAAAATGGGGCTTTAAGAAGCATGCTAGTTTCCCATTTATCAGGTTTCATACATCATCGTGACGAAACTCTTCCATCCATCTTCATTTTCATTCTTATCTTACGTCATACTCATTCGTAGTTGATGATAATGAGTAAAAGATGTTAACAGGCTAATTTTAGTTCGTTGGTCCTTTTCCATAAGAAACCATTTGTAACCACAAAGATGAAAGATGAAAGATGCCGAGGGAAACCACCTAAAAATCAACGACTCTGACTGAAAGCAATGCACGCGGAAGCTCATTCACATTCTCACATTCATAAAATTAGATTTAGTTGAGTGATGCGATAAAGTGACAAGAAAAATCTGAAGACAACCCCAAGAGCAAATGCACGGATTAGTAGAAGTTCATGCATAAGTATATAATCCACGATCCAATGCATACATGTCTATACTTAAGGATGTACATATCTCTTATGCATTATATATAACGTAAGTAAGTATATAATGATGGGATTAATACAGATGCATGCGGATGTAGGAGGATGGACAGAGTAGGAGCATGATGAGACCAGCTGCTGCTGATATTATATGATGATGTACTCTTGTGGATAATAGGTTTTGTCTGTTGAAGACTTTTCCACTTGTATGTATACCTACTTATCTATTAGGTATGCCTTGTCTGTTGAAATCTTTGCAGAAAACAAGTTATATGCAATCCACAATCCACCCTCCCACACATAACAACATCAAACATAACCAACACACTCCCTTTTGCTTGCACCTCTCCCAACATTTCCAGTAAGTAAATTAGACTATTAGCCTTTTATTTACCACGTTTTACATCCGACACCAACCAGAGACCAGTGGAGTATTGTGGTGGATGAAAGATTTATTAACTTGTTTCTCTTTTTGGGGAACCACAAAAAGGGAGAAAGAGGACAAGATTTGTGAGTTTTTATAATTTATCATTGTGCTCAACAAGCGAGTGCGTCGAAATGTAATGTGTGTAAGGTGGTGCAACAAGAGTTGGATGAAAATGAAATGAAAAGGGATTCGATGTGATTTACATTGTCTTAGGTCTATACCAAAGCGATTCGCAAACGGTGTGAAATGACATGGTCATCCGAATTGCTTGACTTTGGCTTTCCACTAATATTCTCCTCGGTTCATATAAATTCCGAGGATGAGTAGATTAATGTATGGTCGCCCAAAAATTGTTCAATTTGATGTGATTCAATGATGACTCAAAAACGTGTTCATCACATCCCGGAAAAATTGATGGTTAGCAGAAATGTGAAATGGAAAGCGAAAATGACATGAGAGCTTTCAGTCGCTAACTTTCTTTCGCATTTAACCCTACATTACATTTATAAGGATTACCAGTATTAACTTAAAATTCAGAACGTGTTCGGCTTCTACTACCACGAAATTGTTTACGCCCTGAAAAGTCAAATTAATGATTACCTCGGGAGAAAGACTGACTTTATCTAAAGTTTTGATGAATACTTAATAGCTTGATGTGTGTGTTCACTAGTGAAATTTGTGTCCCAGTTTTGTACTTTCTTTATGAATAAAGAGTGATAGTGATTTTCTACCTAAAGTTTTTAACTCTGCTAATGGTATGCTACTAATAAACATATCATCACCGGAAATTACCGTTATCATTCTGAATAAAATTAATTCTGAGCTGCAAGTATGCATTTGCACTAGAAAACAAAAGTGAAGTTTTGTGGGTTGCTGGTTTTGCTTTCGGAACATTCGTGAAATGAGGACGTAATGAATTTGAGAGACAGTTGTCAATTTGAATGTTGCTTTTGACACAACAATTCGGTCTTTCGTTAGCTGGTTCTAATTATCGGATTGGAGGTAATAATCAATATATTTTTTTTCGTTCTAGTTCTAATTCTAACACAGTCTCAGAATACACAATAGCAAATAAGATATCTACGTATGATAAATATTATTTCAAAATCTGTAAAAATACATATTGGAACTTAAGGTAGACCACTTTCAATTTGGTCCCCATTGTAATTTCCAATTGAGATATAGTATGAGAGCCTGAGAACTTTCTATTTCTGGGTCAAGTGTCATTGTCATACAGATACTCGTGTAAATTATGGGATGCGGATGGTGCATCTGATTACAAGAGCATTGTTTTCCGTGTAAAAACCATCTAAAATTGATGACATGCATAGAAATGAGCAACAATATGGAGCAGCTTTTATAATATGAATTACATCGTAAATTGCAACTTGCAATTCAAACTGCAACACTCAACATATTCTCCACTTTTATTATGCACAACTGCATTTTTTCTCATTATGAATGGTTGAGTGGAAAAAAGCACTGCATTTGGCTTGGGTACACATTTTTCCCTCACATTTAAAACTTGAGCTCAAAAGGAAAGTGTTGAAAAAGGTAATTGAAGGAGGGAGGCTAGACATTAGAAAATAACAGGGGCTCTCGCCGGAGGTTAGCATTTACTATGACTTGTGCTTCTCTGCTCAAAATCAAGATATTTCAGCAAACCGCAAGGCCAAACACGTCAAACATGATATGAAAATCAATTTTTCGAAATTGCACCACTTTTCTACTTTACTTTGTTTCTCAATCGGCAGTCGATCGTTAGCCCTGTTCAATATGCAAAGTAAGATGAATGGATGAACGGAATGATTTGATTGAGATGAATCGATGGGGCTAATTTGGATTCATTGAAGCGGTGCTGATTATCTTCTGATAGAAATGGTTTTATTGCGAAAACATTTTGCTGATACGTTTCCGATATGAAGTGTTGATGTGAGGTGCATGTTAAAGTTATGCTGATAACTTGCACACGAAATCAAAAACAACTTTTCTTCCTTCTATTTAACATTCCTCTCAAAAATGCATTTCTTGTTCCTTCTTCTTCCTGCTAGAAAGAAGAAGAATAAGTCAAAATTTACCTAAATATTGCAGATTTGCAATGCATTTTCTAAAACAGATCTATCTAGTCTCTGCACTGCACCCTTCATATACCTTCATTTCATACATAAATACTTATCAAATCAAATCATCATCATATGCATGCATCAGGATAATTTTCTTGATGAAAAATGCAACTTTCTAAAAATGGTCTTGTGTCTATGCTAATCAACAACAGAATCAAAGATGATAAAAGCCATGTAATCTAGTGTGTCGTGCGCAAGCCCCACTACCTTTGCTTTGCTACCCTTTTCACTTCCTTTCCTTCAGTTTACTTTTTAAAAAATGGGTTTATTATTTGAGATGACGATTGAAAATCATGAAAAGTTACTCGAGCCTTACCTGCCATGCATAATGTTAGATCCTCCTGAAGAAGATGATGATGATGGTGGTGAAGACTTGAAATGTTTTCGAAGTCCAAGTAATCCACTGCTATATGATCTGGATGATGGTGTATCCGTGCTCAATGATTGAGATCTCGTGAGCGTCACCCCAGAGGCAGGCTTTTGCTTGAATGGGAATCGAAATCGCACTGATTTAGAAGTGAGGGATGATGAAGGAGAGCCCCGAGAAGAGAGAAAACTCTTGCTTGGTGTTTCCGGGGATGAGGGATGATTTCTCATTTTCGTTTCTGCTCTGCTCAACCAATTTTTCCAAAGGAAATTTGTATACTCCCCTTTCAAAAAAGCTCACTAAAATCCAATTTGGACTTCATGATGATGATCGTGGTAGAGCAGAGCCCGGTTCACGGTGACTGACAGAAATTTTAATAGAACTTGGTTCTAAACCTTTTCTCCCTTTTTATACTCCCATTTTCGGGTTTCTTCCCCGTACAATTTTCTTCAGACATAAAAGCAGTGATTTAGATATTTACCTGGAAAATGGGAGATAAACGGGTGCTTTGGGAGGTAAACGAGGTGCCTTGTTATTAGCCCCATTTTATTGAGCGAACTCAACTCTTGTTTGCTGCGACAGTAAGATAGTGCACATTTATTCTGAAAGTTGCTCTAGATAAAATATGAGCTTTGGTTCGTATCGTGCATGCATGGTTTCATGTCATCTTGATTTGTACCAGTCAACTGGTATCCCCGAAATCGGTTTTCCAACTTTTCCATGTCCATCTTCAGTATATAATCATCTTGTTCATAGGAAACTTGTTTCCTTACTATCTCCAATTTACCCATTGTAATCATCATCACCATCTTCATATTGTCTTCAACGTTTCTTCTTTCCTTTTTATCCTATTATCACTTTATGTTAATAATGCTACGACGCGACTACTATCAAGCTAAAAGCCTCAATGAAAATTCACCACCCCAAGAAAATTATAAGGTGCATTCACATTTATGCTCATAGCCAATGTCCATAATTATCCAGGGGTTGGATTTGATAAAGAAAGAAGACAAATGCCTAAGCATTTATTTCTTCGCTTTCGTGCTCATCATCACACATGGCTAGTCTTTTTGGGATATGAAGATGAAAGTGCGTGTGTCTATGTCGTGAAGAAAATGGGAGATAAAAGCCAAAAGCTGAATGAAATGTCGATACGTTTTCTCCGAAAATAATGTCACGTTTAATGGGAGGAGGCTGGCAAATTTTCCCACAGTATATTTAAAACAAACGCTAATGGCAATGGCCATGATCATCATGATCATATCATGCCGATTTGTTTCTTGATGTGTCATGCAGGTGTGGTTGTGTTATACCTATTGGGTTTAATGAATGTATACGATACATTAGTGAATCAAAGCAATTGCGATCACAACCAGCTATGGGCATCGGCTCATTAATTCAAGAGACAAGTTGGTTTGTATTAGTTCATTCATCGATGAATTTGTGGTTTTGTTTGCCTTAATTCCTGATTGACTTCTGGCAAAAATGTGAAAGCTGATTCTGATGCTAATGCTGCTGATGAGCTTGTTTTTCTAAACTAGAAGCGACACAGAAGGAGTAAAAATATCCACTTTGTTTTGTCTAGTGCAACCAAAATTGTGTAAAATGTCAAGTATGCCCATGTTTCACATGTCATTCGTTCCGTCAAGCTAATTAAAATGTCACTTCTAGCCTGATTGCAATGGTGATCACGTGGAATTTACAATTATGAAAGAGATCAGGGTGCAGATTCCATTTCAATTTCAATGTAATCGAGCCAAACCAGTAGTGTTGTTTTTTCCTAATAAACCAAAAATATAGGCATCATTCTCCCAATTATGGACTGATTTTGTATTTTGTGTCGGAGCATCTCTCTACCTCCACACCATATTTGGATGTTTAATGAGCAGTGCCAATTGCAAATAGGTGCATTGCATAAAAAGGGTGTATATTTCGGTCGTTATCAGGCTCATCATTACCAAAAAACTGCTTCCAAATTGGTAACCACACATAACTTGTATTGGATTACCTACTACACATGAGGGTAAACGAGGTTCACGTTCAAGGATATATTTTATGAGCTTCATTGCAAACAGAACAACAAAAATAAACCACAAAAAATGCAAATTCTTTAAACTCATCCTCTTCCATTTTTTGCACAGATCAAACCAAACTGGCAAATCTGACGAGCGTGAATGTCACTCTCAAAAGCAATGTTAAGAGATTCTGCAAGATCATCCAGTTTGGAGTTGGATGCTCATGCTCACCCTCAACATAATTCACAGTACTCCAGAAGACGCTCAGCCATTCCTCCACCTCCCAACTCCAACATTATTACCCAAAGTGAAGAGGAGCTTCAATGCTTCTTGCTCCAGACTAATGGAACAATCTCATTCCGGCTGAGTCCACATCAGCGAGCTGCTATTGTGATTGGGAGCTGTGAGCAGAAATGTGATCTTCATATTCAAGTAAGTTTATAATATCTGTCACAAGATCCCCACTTAACGTCATGAGAGACCATTAGCCCACTTTGACTTTTACACTTCACTAATTATACGACCTATATTGGGGCTCATGTTGTCTACCATAATGGCTTATTAAATTGAGGGCAAAAAAATTTCCGCCCGACAAGGGATTTAAGATGGCATTCAATTACCATGCTGAGATAGATAACTCTAAGCCATTCCAGTGGCAATAATGGATGTGGATGCCATGATGATGATCTATTTTCAACTTGAAGCGTTCACAAATGCCATCATACGGGATTAAAGGTTTTATGGATGGATGAAGATAGACATAGTGCTCATCCTCATGTTTTTCGCGAGTGCAGTTAACAGTCAAGCTTCATAAAACGTGTAAAACATTAAAAACACACATACGCTTCATTTTTCATAGAAAAAATGCTTGTTACAACATAACATACATGTTCATCTGATTTCCTATAAGACAAATACAGCTGCTTGGACGCCTCTGTGCTGCGTGCTCATCTTGAGATTTGTAAAACGATTTGAGATGGCAACTTTCCAACACCAGCCTTTCTTCGTGTTATACAATTACTTTTCAATCCAATCCAGATCATGATAGTTCCTGTGTGTACATCTGGGGTAAACGGTATATTCAAAATTTAAACGAAGGTTAATCCAGTTTTCAAACATGCGCATCCACATATATAGATATTCAATGTACAAGTACAAGTACAAATACTACTGCTTTACTGCTCTGATTTTTTTTTCTAGAGATTTTTTATCACCAAAATTTTTTCCTCTAAAATAGCAAAGCCTTGACACGGTTTTCTTAAAAAAAACTATTTTTCTCAATCTCTACATGTATATTTTTAACTGTATTCAATAAGTCAACAAGAAACGAATGGGGGATGGAGCGTGAAATATAATCTTTTTATCTAAAGAAGCAAAAAGAGATTTTGAATAATGACGAGGAGGATGAGGATAGGATTGAGATGAGATTAATGGCATTTTTCAAAGCACAGTTGTGGTGAACCCTTTGCTCACGATCTGCAGCCAGTAAGTGATCATAATCATTGCGTTCATCATATCACGCCAGTTTCATTAAATATCTCACTCGCACAGTCAAATCCACATCCACCTTAATTCCAAATGTTGATGGGATGATGATTATGCTAACTTGGAAGGTGTAATTACTGCTCGTGGTGGATGGTGTGGTAGGTAGGAATTTTACTGTGAGCAGTTTAACTGTGACTGCGTGACATAGGCGCGGCACCCTCCTCACCCTGCTTTCCACAATAAATACACCACACTATATTCATGATATACTACTAAATTAAAAGCATATTACCATACCTTTCTTCTTCCTAGTCTTCGAGCTCTGCTACACAGTTATTTTCTTGTCGACGACGAGACTACTATTTCACCCCTTATCATTCATATTGTGCCGAAGTCATATCATAATATCATGTGGTCATGGTGTGGGCTTGCACTTTTAGGCATATCAGCATCATAATATCGTTGACTTGACTGCTAAGGTTGGTTTTTTCGTCTTGCCTCACCATTCTCCATCTCAGTAAACCCAATAAGAAACATGCCAAATCCATTTGTTTACCTTTCCATGAAACATTGTCAGCATCACCGCATGAAAATAACCCTGAAAAAACATGATGATTTGTCTTTTTGACGTTTTCCCCTTTGCTAAGCATAATATTTTGTTAGACTGACTGAGAGAGTCCACATTGGGTTGAAGTTGAAGTGTGAGGGTCAAGCTCCTGTCCTGCTCAAAGTCATATTATCATGCTTGTTTGCGGTGGTATAGATAGATACTCGCAATTTTCTGACAATGGTGAATGAATACATTGCAAATTCCTTCACTTTGTGGAGAAATAAAAATGGATGATTTACGTTTTGAATGGAAATATCAATGGAGCCAGTTGTTGACTAGTACAGCTCTGCATTGAGCGTATTTCAAACTTTGACTGAGATTTATTGTGTGGTTTCCCATCATCCATCTTTTCTCATCCAGCTTTGTTAAGTACTAACGATCGACTGCGATAACTATATAACATGCAAAAATTTGCAGGGGAATGGATGGGAAAACAATAATATATGTATTAGTCTGAGTTTTTTTTTCTCTTGAGAAGTTCAGTTTTCATTTCACCACAGACTGCAATTCGCTGAATGAGATATCATGTCTTGAAGTTTGTTAATGTCTGATGATTCTGCTGCCTGTTGTTTAATGAGTCACGATTTTCCAATGTGCATTATTGTAGAAGGAAGTGATAATTCAGGAGGTTTAGACTGACGTGAAGTTGAATTTTGCATGTTGATTAACAAAAAGTTGAGTTGGGGCTCAAAACCAAGACATATTATATTTTATGGTTTTGGCAAAAACATGAATTTGAGAGGATATGAAAATGAGTAAGCCATGTTTTAAAGCGGAAGGTCAAGATAAAATTGTGTAATCTGAGAAAACGTCGGGGGAGAGCAGATGTAGCACAGGATTTTTGTTGTGCACTATGATTATGATTATGAAAGACAAGTTTTATGCAGAACACTGCACGCAACTAGCTAGAATATGAAAATGGACATGCATGATTACATGATTATAAAAAGAAGTGTTGTGAAGGAATGTCATGTCCTCTAGAGGCAATATATGGTTTTGGTGTTGGAGGAAGCACATATGGAGTTGCAGTTGTTGGAGGGATAAGATTTTCCACACCTGTACTTACTCACATTCAATTGCGCACGAGTTAAAATGAGATGAGCCTTATAATATTCTATTAATCCCAACATTTTCCCTTGTGATGGGTATGCAAAAGATGATTACTGAGGTTCTTGGAGCGGAGGAGCGTAGGCTACACTTTTGTACTCCATAATATTATGCTCAATCTGCTGATTACTGGTTTATGTTACAGCGTAGATAATTTTTATAGCCGATTTTAGCAAAGAGAATTGTCATTGCCACCCGCCTCCACACTCGTCTCCATCTCCATCCCCCAAAATTCTAAAGAGGATTATTAAAGAACGAGTTGAATAATAGCCATTGAATGCTCATTTGCTCATCCAACCAAAAACCTAATCTTATTTACATAATGCACACCATTGTCTAACATGCAATGAACTGCATTTGGACAAAGCACACTAATTCTTTAATGAATTGTAAGAGTGATTTGTAAGCAAATGTTTTTTCAGCAAAAAAAAATGTGCATAATGGGATTGTTATTTGGAGTATAGTTTCTTGACTTGATTTACGGTTATGTGAACTCCAATATCCTCTCCATATCCTGAATGAAAAAATGGTGCTGACTCTGTCTGCTCTGCGCCTATATTTACAAATGCAAAACGTGAATTTTGCACAAGAGAGCAGCTAATTCTCAAACGTCATCAAAAGTCCTTATTGGGCTCACTCAATCATCATCTTCATCGTTTTTGATGTGTGTGAAGGCAGCCCAGCCTCCATTAAAGCACTATTATGTTTGGTCATCATTGGATTGGATTTCGAAGTAGATTACTACAATATAGACTCGGCCTGCCTGACGTATGAACCACCATAATATTGTTGTTGTTGCTGTTGCGTATTAAAAAAGTTTAACCTTGTGGATGCCCACCCAATTGACAGATATTTTTTGTTTGATACAGATCTACTCTTGGTCAGACATTTTCATTTTGTGCTATCATCATCTTACTCGTAGTTCAAGCTTCATTTCACTTCATCAGATTCTCATACTACTACGTGGAGGTTCCTCTTTGTACTTTTCAGTTCTCCATTCCATGAGCCTTGAGGTTTCAATTTGAGCAAGGTGGAAGAAAAATAAAAATACTCATCCTTCATTCCGACTTTTAGTGTGGAGCCACTTCATTATCTTTTTGAACTGAGAGGCACTCGACTTGCATTTTGCACTATTGCACCAGGTGTTAAGTTAAATAAAGCTGCCATCCATTTTCATTGTGAAAAATTGCAAATTCATTTTGATTGCTTGTCATTTGAACAATAAAAGATTTTGTAAGAAAGGAAAAGAACATCTGCTCTGTTCTATTGGCTTGGCTGGTACTAGTGGTACTCCTTGGTCTGAAGAGTGAATGATCCATATAGTGTCAAGTTACCCATTCCCTACAGGCGTGATCTGTAATCATTTTCCTCTTCTGCAACCTGCTACACACGTATCTCACTCATCCAGTCCTAATTTAGAGTGAAATAAAATAAGAAAAAATTGAAGTTGAGATTTCCAAATCGAGTCATGAGCTGCCATTTTCCATCTTCCTTTATCACACTCAACAAGAAGAAGAGCCCGTATTGCATTGCGTTATTACATCTTCTAAGGTGACCGTGACAGTGATCTTATAGTTGACAGCGAAAATATATGGGTTTGCTCATATCCATTAATGAGAGAGAACTGCACTGCAATAAAATATATTTATAATTCTTTGTACCTTTTCTACCCTATTTGGAGTGAAGTAAAAAGGAGATAATTAATAATAGTGTATTATCACCATCATCATCATCAAATTATATTGTACACACGAAAACAACAATAATATTCATAATGACAATGGCGTGGACTGAAGCCTCAAACGTACTGAAGGCTGCTTCACCTCAGCTGCCAGAGTTTCTTCGTCGGGGTTCCTCCTCCACGGCACCCGCTGAGGAGGAATTCCTTGCAGAGATCGCGTCAGTCATACCCAAAAACATTGTGGCAGAGCAGAGGAGAAAATTCCTTGAAGAAAATCAAAAAGCTAGTGCTCCCCCATCAACCCCTGTTAAATCCACTCGCTCACACTCCTACTCTGGAGAGTCGTCAAAACAAACTCCAGTTAGTTAATAATGTTAATCCAATCTCACACTGAATGTGATTGGGATTGTCACATTCTTTCAAACAAAAAATGTCTCTATAGTTTGGAAACCCTCTACCGAATTAACCTTGATTGGCTCCTAACAGATATAATTAACAAAGGAGAATGGGAATGGAATGTGATTTCAAGTGTTTTTTCGACTCTTTGACTGATTACCTACATTCTCTCTTTTTTCTCTCGTTTATTCCAGTCTCCAACCGTGGAACAGCGTCATGCAGTGCTGGCCTTCGAACCAAAATCCAACGGGTTTACAGTGAGAGACCTCAACACAACAAATGGGGTATGTCACCTTTTCACTTTCATTCTTTGTCATTTACCGTGTTTGTTTTCAAGCTGCATTAGAATTAGAAGTCTCATTAGCAAAGCTTCTGCATACCTTAGTGGAAAGGGTTTTCATATAATTTGTGGAAGAAGCCATTTGTTAGGCAGGAACTGGAATGTAAATGTGTATTATGCCTTATCTATTGCTTTTCTCCACTAAACGGTCTCATTTCGTTTTTCGACACTTCATTATTACCTTCCTTCTCTTAACATAAAAATGCTTTTGCTTGTGAATCTTTATGGGCTGCTGGATGAGCGGAATATTACGAGGTGTATATATGGGAGCAAGGTATTTACGCATGTAATTTACTCCCAAAGTTCATCTTCACGACTTTGGAACACTATTTCAAGAATGCTCTTCGTTTTCTTCGGGTGTTATGCTTCCGCATGACTTGCTCTTGCTTTCAAAACCGATTGCAAAGAGGATATTCATAGGTTGGTAGGATTCAGGCCATGGTTTTATGTGCCAACTTTGACGGCTTCTGCTTTTCACTGATCTGTTGTCGGGACCGCATCTTCGTATATGCGGTTGGTGTCTGGGAAGTGTCACTAGTCAACAGTGATGCGTCAGAGCCAGTAAGCCAACGGAAATTCAACCGAAGACGAAGCAGTTGACGATCCAATACTTTAGGTCTATGCTGAAAGTGAGAAAGCTCTACTAGCGTTTTACTGCCAGTTTCAAAATGAGCTTTTAGGCCTTGAATTACACTGTTTGTATGGGACGGAGATACTCATTTGCGATAAGGAAATGGAGTGAATGGGAAGTGAAACAAAGTGAATTAGGTTGTAAAGCTGTTAAATAAAAGCGTGGTTCTACTAGAGCCAGAGCCAACTACGCAATCCTGGCACAATGGCACTCTCCCTACGCTTCGAACTTTAGTTTACTTTTTATGTTGTAGAGTCCAAAAGTCTGCTAATGTGTGCTGTGCTTCGTTGGGCTTTTAGTTTTCAATAAGCTTTTTGCTTCTTTCGCTTCTCTTGTCCCGGATTTCTCTCTTTTCCTTCCGTGCCGAACCTTCTCTGGGGATTGCCACATGCATGCACACATGCAAGACGTTTTCATGCTTGAATGCAATGTGTCCTGTTTCCCAAAATTGCCAATACAAAAACTTTGGTAATTTTCATGCATCAACCTTCCCTCCCGTTCCCACCGACAAATTTTTTCCTCCAACCAAATAGATTTTGACAAAGGCATCACCAACTTTTCCGCTCTCTCTCCCTGGACGAAAAATGTTGGAAAATGGTAGAGTTGTAAAAGCATTAAAATAAATGGGAAATTTCATACTGTGATTCCGTCGTAGTTTTGTTGTTGTCTTGTGCATTCATCCATATTTCTCTTGTTGTGAAGGCTGTAAAAATGTTGTTGTGTCATTTGCTAATGCAGTAGTTGTCCTTCGACAATAGTTGTTTATAGGCTGCCATTTCACCACTTTGTATAGAGATGCAAACGCAAAGCTATGCGACATTCGCCCAACAAAACAACAAAACGATGGCTTATGATGACGTGGGTGTCACCGTAAAAGAAATCTGCAAGAAGTAGGGACACCTCCAACCAACCTCACCAAACAACATTTTTTGTGTGTCCAAATGAAAGGAAAAGGAAGCCAACATTAGTATTGCGTAGTATCTGAATGTCGTGTCGGGTGTCTTATAAGCTTTCCAAGTTTATTTCATTTTCATTTTGTTTTTATTTGAACCCTTTTTCCCAAGTCATGTCGCCTTTCGCCTCGAAACACTCCATTGCCTCGGTATTGCATAAGATTGCAATATTTCACGATTGCACCATGCAGCAGCAGCCCTGCTTCGCTATCTACAAAGCCGTCAGCACTTGTATTTTATGGAATCTATCTGGTTCTCTTGCTTCTCCCATATATTTTTACCCATGTCACCCATTTCATTTCTGAGGCAAGCTCTCAAGTATATCTATAATATAGGTAGATGTCTAGTCACTAGTGAATGTAGTATGCATGGATTTTTGAGTACGTGTATCATGATGTGTTCTCGTTTTTCTTCTTGATGTTTCTTACAGACATATTTGAACCACCGAAGAATCTCCGCAGATCACCCGGAAACAGTATCCAACTTGGACTTGCTCCGTTTTGGCTATGATATCCACTTCATACAAAATTGTAAAAAAAGGGTTAAGTTTAGAGTATGCTATAGTACGCTTCTTATGTAACGAAACATGATAGTATAGCTTTTGCTCCATTTTAACCTCTCTCGCCAAGCCATGCAGCTTCTCAAATTTTAACTCGACCATTGAAAGGAAACCCGTCTTCAGTGCTTTTTCTAGCTTCGAAAGCTTTTGTTGTCCTTTTCTCACGTGCGCTGAGCTACGCTCTACGCTGCTTCTCTAAAAAGTTTTTATGTAAGTGCAATTTGTGTCTTCTTCTCCGACTCCACATATCTTTACATAAATATTCGATGAAGAATTTGGAATCCACTTTAAAATGCGATATGATCTGATCTTCACCGCTCGAGTTTCAATTGTTTATTTAAGCAGTAACATTTTTTTCTGATCAAGTAAGCGAGCAAATCATCAAGAAAAATCCGCAGTTGTCAGCACCACACACACATTTGCAAGTTCAAGTGAAGTTGAGTCGTAATTTAAGTTATTGGAGAAAAATGGAAAACGTTACAAAAGTAAAGTTTAACAAACAAGCAAAGTTGAAAAACGTTGAGGGGTATTTGTTCAACATAAAAAATGCATTTGGAATGGGAAAAGTTTTTGGGATTTGTTAGTGTGTAACCAGATAAGCATCTTTCTCTCACTGTGTCTCTCTCAATTCCCAATCGTATCAATATCATTATTTTTAAGTGAACTGCTACCATTACCATTCTACCCTAGAATTAAGTTTCATTCATTCACGTTTGGAGTTGAGTATTGAAGTGTAAAAGGTTTTTTTAAAGCACGTCATTCATACTCTCAAGAAATAAAATGTTAGCTTCCTTGTTATCAACCCGGCACATCAAATCAAGCTTTTAATAGAATTACCATTTTGATTTGATAACTCTGCCAATAACTATTAGAGTGGTGAGGGTTTAACAAAAGCGTTAACAAAATTAAGAGTATAAAAGCATGAAACGTGTGAACAATTTTTTAAGAAAAGGTAGACTCAACGTAAATTGAAAGAGTTTAAGATTTTAAACTGTCTTATCTATTTGGCAGTGCCTTTTCGTTGAGTTTCCTTCCGACTTGACTTGTATATTATGGTCTACATTTTCTGATGAATGAAAAGCATTGAGAGAAAAATATGGTTCAGAGAAGCACTTTAAGTCAACACAATAATTCTCTTCAGTCAAGTCAAGTCACCACCATCACTGTTGGTGCCAAGTTAAACAAGGAACATAGAATGGTACTTGCATTATATACGATCTTGATTTCATTGTCTATTATTGTTCGCAACGTTATATACACACTTAAGCATGGGATGATGATGATAAGCTAAGAGTTAGAAAAAACTTTCAATTAGCAACAACTTTCACACCTTTCAAGCCCCATATACTTTGTAGCTTACATGAGACTCTGTGCACACGCCAAGAGCGTTTATCTCAACAAAAAATTTGATACTTTGATCAACTTTTTCACGCCGAGTCACATCACATAATTTTTAATCCAATCCATCCGTTCTAAATAGGAGATAGATTGGAGTTGATGTGATATATTTGTATTTTCTAACGGAAGTGATATTCATATTGACTCACGTCATAGGTACTCCCTCCCTTTGGTTTGGGTGATTTCAGGTGGAAAAAAGGAAAAATCTTTTTTGTCTCCTCATTTATCATCCTATTATGCATGCATATATAATACATAATCATGAGGATGTTGTTCATCCTTGTTGCGTTTCCATTTTAATTTGCACATCGTTTATTTGTTTGCGCTGCTCACTCAATAATATGCTCATGAATGACTAATTAAGGCGTAATATTTTTGAGGGTGAGGTTAGCTAACCAGCCAAGAAACCGTTCCTTTTCCTTCAGTCAGTCTGTCAAAGTGACAAAAAAAAGTTGCGAAAGAAAGTTTAGTAAGCCTCAAGTGATAAATATCTGAAAGAACATGGATTACGCATTCATAAAATATGCGTGTGTAGTACAGAAAAGAATGCTCTCGGGTGGGTAAGTCAGCACAACATCAAAAGAATATTTAAGTACCTCGTTTGTTTATGTGTAGAAGCCAATTCGAAGATATTGAGCAAGTGCGTGTACAAATTGCTATTTTTAACAGCTCCCATATACTTATACCTCATTCAAAAGCCACTTATACATTGCAGCAGGGTTCTAAATGGTTGACAAAAGTGTCGTCGTGACAGGAAAAAAATTATGAATGCAAAATGCAATGCGAGTTCTACGCTCATATATGACAGCACGCTCCACACCAAATTCTCGGTTCGTTAAGCATAGACAAATCAATAATCGGTTACAATACCTATTTTTGCAACTCTCCTATTTCCTAACCGACCTTAATAGCTTCAAGATGCGAGTGTTGTTGGGTAGACTATGATGATGGATAGCCAAACTCACTTTTTCTAAAAGGTTGGCTGTCGTCTCTGCATTTGGGTTCGTGGAGCGGAGAACAGCACAGTTTTTTGTCATCCTTTTTTCATTCCCATCATCATTAAAAAAGTAATAAATTACACTGCAGTACAATTTATGTATTGTCACTCAGACCGAGTTTAACTCATCTTCATATCATGCAGATAGATGTGTGCGATGCTTATTACGATTGCCTGAATGAAAACACTATCTCTTCTTCACATCTCATCTCTCCGCATTGCACACACATGCAACCATCCCTCGACCAGGGGCTTGCTCTTTTTTGTCTCTTTATTATGGCAAACTTATTTCAATGCAGAAAGAATGCACTCTGTCAGATGTACACAAAGTGAGCTTGTTATTATAACAATTTATTCGATGATGGCAATGGCATTTTCTCCCATTTTAATCAAATAAGTAGCTCCTCTCTCCGTCTTGCTTCATAATGCAAACACAAACCAACATGAAACAGAGAGACAATATGCCTTGCTCACATATTATATCCCTTTTATGATACTTCTATTCTCTCCGACCAACCAACCGTCATCATCATCATCATGGTATGATGACTATGGCTGGCTTTGCTTGATTTCCGGCAACATTTGTTATGTTTTGGATTCCTGCTGTTCATGTGTATCTCTTTTTTACAGAAGCTCATACATGGCATGATGGCATATTGCGGATGTGTCTCTTTTGTACGGGGTACATACATGCGAGTAAAACCATGTAGATTCTTTTTTGATTCCCAAGAA
Source organism: Orchesella bifasciata (assembly GCA_034697805.1). Classification (NCBI taxonomy): domain Eukaryota; kingdom Metazoa; phylum Arthropoda; class Collembola; order Entomobryomorpha; family Orchesellidae; genus Orchesella; species Orchesella bifasciata. The sequence goes on from JAQGAP010000166.1 coordinate 53,579, forward strand.
AGTCATAAAGAAAACTGTACAGAAGAAAATATGTTTGTTCTATTAGACAAAACTTTGTGAGTAGGGCAACTGAAATGAAGTAGCCGACTCAGCAAAAAATGAACCGAGGGACATGGGATGGCATGTAAAAGATGTGGATTCATTTCCTCACTATTACGATGCACATATAAGTTTGTATAAGGACTTAACTTTGTTTCTCCCATTTTACAATCATAATACTCTTCAAGATTCCTTGCATTACAAGAAAGAACATGAGTTTGAGCACGAGAAGAGAAAAATGTTATCAACTTTTGAATCCACGATATACATGTGCCATACGCCATGATGCAAAGTGTACTTGTGAGCTTCATAAATTACTTTTGTCTTGTTGAGAGATGATATGCAAGCACTTTGCATAGTTTAGGAATAGATATAAAAACTTTTTAATGTGAATCTTGATGAGAATGAATGGATGGACGGAGAAAAATTCGAGGAGCATACTTGAGGAATAGAATTTCATTGCCTTTAGGTACAGAAAGGGAATGTGCTATGAGCAAAGGCATGGAGCTTTGCGATATTATTATTGCAGCGGCATGCCTGCCGCCAGTAACCTCGAAGTTGTACTTATCAAAATTCATATTGAACCCAAGGCGTAGTTTTTTAAAATGCACAATGCCAAGCCGTACTCTCTTTTACTTGACGATTTGCATATTCTGCAGTTTAATCTTTCATCTAGAGAAGCTAGTCTAGTCTAGTGGAATCAGTAAGCTAGGAGGAGTAAGTAGTTTGTAAATTAGAGGAGAGAAGATGCCTAATTCCGGCCTTTAAATTTAAATGAAATAGTTGCAACCATCAGCATATATATACTCAGCTCACCAAAATCAGTATCAAGAGCAGAAGCCGAGTTGGCTGAATTAAGCTGAGGTTTGCATTCGCATCATCATAAGTCGTGATTGCAGAAGGAGTGCAGAGTTGTTTTCAACATCTGTGTGGCCGTGAATGTGCATAAACTGAAATGGCTTCGTTCGACGGAAGGGAATTGGATTTGCGTATCAAACCCATTTTCTGCATTGTCTCTGCTAAAGCCAGACGTATACGAATGATTGTAGCGTAGAAGAGCTTAGAAAAAAGTGATCAGTGAAGTGTATTAGTAAAAATGTGAGTCATGCCAGCAAAGCATGATGATGATGGCATGTGTTCACCTATAATACACAGCATAGCATTGCAATTGCAATATCATACAGGCTCTTTCAACGTGTGTAGTAGAGAAGACCTGATAAAACTGTGAGGTAACATTATTAGCATCAGCAGCTCACACCATTTGTGTGCATGTAAAGTTATATTTATATGGAATGGTTCTGTTTTACATGTGTATTTAGCAAATGACCTACATAAAAAAAATTTCCCTCTTCTCCTCTATTTTTATATATATTATCAACATCATCATCAGCATAAAAAATATGTGAGTAAAGTATTAACCATTATAGTAGTCAGCATGCTACACCTACCGTGATACATTGTATGAGCTACAATTTATATACAATCAGCGAAATTACCATTATATGTATTGAGTAAGCGGAAAGAGGGGAAATGAAATTGTCATGTTCGGCTCACTCACGCTGGCTCAGCAAAACACACTAATATACACATAAATAGGGAGTCTCATCATCAAATTATGTGAGTGTAAATAAAGGTATTTTACCACCCATTTACGCTAATAGTCTTTTCCTCAGGGAGAAAATGAGGAGGAAGGTGATACTCACGTGAAATTAGGAATCATATCAATATAAGCAGCAGCGTTGGCTCTTGCGCATTGAGTGCATGTGCCCTTTGCCGTTTTGTAGACAAGACGCAAGAGTCGTGTAGTATTATTATTATCATCACAATGTGATATGATCATCATCATCATCTCAAGAAAGATCCTGCCAAGTGGAACCATTTCCAGTTAGTTACCTTTTTCCAACTGTACACAAGAGTGCACAAAAGCGTTTATAGGATCTCTCTCGAGACGGTCGGTTGAGTTGCGGTTATTTTTTTTTCGTGGTATCATATCATCATCATAGTAGTAGATAGTAAGAACAATAAGAGCAGAGTAGAAAAGAGGCTTCTCATTCATTATTACTTGACTTTTGTGGTGCATCGTGGTTTGGTTTGGTATTTGGAATGTGCAATACACAAAAACAGTCCATCTTTCTTATATATCCTGAGGAAAGGCTGAGTATTGCAAAAATACAGGGGATTATATAGTTTTTTTTTGCGCAAAAATGAGAAATGTTTTGATGATAATACCGTTCTTTCGTATATTGGTAGGAATGTACGATAAACTGCGAGAGACACAAGATTACAAGTAAAGTTGTGTGTATGTTGCAACCAGCAAAGATAGAGATGAATTGTCTGAATTGATGAGTATGATAAAGTGCTAGTTGGTTTGGTAAATGTAAACTAATGTAATGTAAAGTATGTACCTATCTTGGTAAATGCAGAGAAAAATGCGACTATTTTTTTTGTCTTGTCTTTCTTGTCATTGTAATGTTGTAATACAAAAGAAGTGGTGTTCTGTCTTGAGAACAGGCTATGGTTGTTAACTTAATATTATTGTGGAGTTGAGTTGATAGCTGTTGCTGCTGATGTTGATCAAATGTCGAGTCAAGATCCTCTTTAAGTTATAGTAATACATTACCTGTAATATACATGCATAAGGTTTGATTCATTGGAATAAGACATTATATATTTTTGTCCCTGTACTTAAATTAACGTTACAAACTAAAAGAA